>VZZY01015472.1:0-10406 GCA_013400335.1 Eurystomus gularis
TACAGGAAAGATGGGGAGGGTCTTTTTATCAGGTAGTGTAGTCACAGGACGAGAGGTGATGACTTTAAACTGCAAGAGAGTATATTTAGATTAGATATTAGGAAGAAATTTTTTACTGCAGTGAGGGTGATGAGGCACTGGAACAGGCTGCCCAAAGAAGTTGTGGATGCTCCCTACCTGGAAATGTTCAAGGCCAGGCTGGATGGGGCTTTGAGTAGTGTGGTCTGGTGGGAGGTGTCACGGCCCATGGTAAGGGTGTTGGGACTAGATGATCTTTAAGATCCTTTCCGACCCAAACCATTCTATGGTTCCATGGTTCTACGAGCATGCAAACAACTCTATCAAAACATACCATGGCTGTAATTTTTAAAAGTATTTATTAGAAGTGAATTGCAACCAGTCTAAGTCAGAATGTCTCCATTGTTTCAAGGAATTAAAAAATGAGGTTCCAAACTCGACTGAACTCCAATTTCCTAACCAGTAGGCCTACTTCAGGGTTGTGCCTAATTTTAAACATGATAGTGAGCAGCTCAAGCTTGACATGGATATAGTAAGTTTCCCTGTTTTTTACGAAGAAATGGTAACACTAGGCATAAGCTTAGCACAAACAGATTAATTTTTCCAAGCAATTATTTTTCTTTTCTTAATCTTAGGGCTTGTTAATAGGGAGTTTCACTAAGTAATAGTACTTTCTAATCTCCATAACCTTTTTAATAAGAAGAATAGCAAAAAATTACCACCTTAAACTATCTCTGATTTTGTGGTTTTATTTTCATCACTGATTTATTATTTTATATGTAATATGCCATTATGTATTTATGATATAAAACCATAGTTGTTAATACTTCAAATAATAGAATTATTTTCATTACTTGAATGAATGGCTTTTTCATATTGCTTACTTTCACAATTGGTTTCAGATCTTTATGACAGTATCTACTATATTCTAACCTAGAAAAATACATGAGATTTTTTCCCAGGCAAATTTCATACTGCATTCATTACCACACAGTAGTTGTGGCATTCAAGATAACATGCATCTGTTTTCACCACACTGGTGCTTTTGCGGATTCACACTCAGACAAGGTAGTTCAATAACTCTTCTTTACCAGGTTTTTTTATTATTATTCTTATGCAGAGTCCACACAAACGTTATTTAGAAGTAGTAATGCATCAGGCAGGGTTCGTTGTATTCCATTAGACTATTTCAGTCAGCTTCACAGACAACTTCACTGGGTTTTGGATCAAGTTTTATTTACCTGTCATTGTGATACAAACACTTGCATCTGCCTTATATTAAAAGAATACTGATGATCAATTTTGCCCACTACTAACTAATTTTTTTATGAGTGTGGCACAGTACACTAGTGGCTAGATAGTGAAAGAGGTATTTATTTCACTTAAAACTAGTGAACTACAAGTTATATCTGCTAAATTTAAGCAAATAAAACATCTTACTTCTGCAGCTGGATTGTTAACTTTCTAAAGCATGACGCTACTGGGAAATACCTAAATAAAAAAATAAAGACAGAAAATCAAAGATAGGGGTTTTTTTATTGTTTAGATGCTTCTAAGTTGTTTTTTTTTGAGAAAATCTATGAAATAAAAACTGGTGGCTGGTGTTGTCCCTTGTTACTACTACTCAGCCATTTCAAAATTCAATGAGACCTTGTCTAATATGGATTTTGTCACCTTTTCTAAAATGCTAGCACAATTTGCTATGTGTGATTTGCCTGTGAACTCACGTCCTTTCCATCAGCCATTTCTCTATTTGCCAATGCACATTTATGTTTTCACTTTTTTAATGGAAAAAGATGCTTGCAATTGATGCAAGCTGACCAGAGATGTCAGGTTGAATGGACCAGTTGCAGTTTCACACAATAGCTTTGTGAGCTTTTAAACTGCAATACTATGCTTTGTAATTCCTTTTTACATAATACAAATTCAAAGCAGAGTAAGCTGAGAGAAAAAATGTCTCCAGGCAGACAAGACATTAAAGTGCTTGTTAGAGCAAATCTCATGAGAGATCATATTATATTCTTATGGTGGTGCAGATTAAGCTAGTCTCATCATCAGTTTTTACAGAAGAGATAAAGTAAGTTAACAGCTACACTTATGTTCTAAATACTCTCCTTGCTTTCTTTTCACTTTCCTTGAATCCCAAATATGCATTGATACCTAAGTCTTTGTTTGGTACATCTTTGACAAAAAATAGTCTTATCTTTTATCTACAAACCAATAGAAAGGAAGATCTATATCAGTTACTGCAAATTTCCAGTTGACAGATTTAACATTTCAGTATGGTTTTATGTGTGCCTGGAACATAAAAAGAATCAAATTATTTCACTCTGGTTTTCAGGTATCTCCTTTCAAAAAGATTCAGGCATGAGGTTTCTAGAGAATAATCAGCAGTTAACACTCAACTGTGAAAGCTGTTTGGTTACCTATCAGCACTGTAATTACACAGCCAGGTCCTTACTAGACATCTCAAACACCCAGTACAGTTTGACAACTGAAGTCTAACCCCAAGTTTGATATCCAGACATTCTGAAGAATATTGGCAAGTTCAATACCCTAAACCAATCTTTGCACTGATTTTGCTCTGTGTGAACTCCCTAGGGGTGTTGAGTCCAGGGACTGTTGATCAGCCTATTGAGCATACTGTTGTATGCAAAAGGGAGCAAATGTAAACAAAAAACCAAATCAAATAAGATATCTATCCAAAAAATATCTGGAAATGTAGCAATAAATTGTTTTGGGTAAATACTCAGTTTCAAATTTGCTTTTTATCTTGGAGAGGGGAAATAAAAATATTTTGCTACCTTTCAGTCTTTTTGTTCACCCATGCCAATGAAATACAGAAAGACCTTGCAAGAATATTTTCTTGTTATACATTTAATCAATAAAATTTTTAGTTAGTTCCAGCTGCAGGTTTCTTACCAAGGAAGGAAGGAAAGATTACATCTAAGATAACTGGTCAGGAGAAGATCATTTGAAGGCTTAGCCTATATTCAACATACAGTATGCTTTGAAATAATAAGTATGACGTCTTTTTACTCTGTGCTGTTCTTATGCAAAGACTTTCAGAGCAGAACTTGTACTTTAAATAATGAGGTTTGTGTGCATAAATCCTGAATTGCTTTGAAATATGCCTCTAAGGAACCATGGGCCTTTTCCATGTAGTTCTACAACTGTAAAAGGCTGGAGTCAACCTCAGGGCCTCTCTGAGTAAACAGCTTTTATTCAGCCTCTGGGATTGTGGAATGGAATAGGTGTTTTACTGAAATACAAACAGCAGTGGCCCACTTCTCTTCAGTTTGCAAACACTGATTTATTTGAATTGATTTTTGTTGGAAGCCTTGATTTCCCCTATGTAGTTCACTTAATATGTTTTTCTGTTAAGCTTCTTATGATGAGAACATTCAGCCTGTTTCCTCCAAGAGGATAAACATGGCCAGATTAATCAGAACACAGATACCACCAGGGCTATTTACTCACTCTGTACCTGAGATGTCTGCACAGGTCCATGACATAACTCTGAGATCCATCCCTTTTTCCCTCCCCCGCTCAAGCCTTTCAACACCTGTATGTACTGGACTGCATTACAATTGCACCCTGATCCTGTGAGGTACCTCAGCCCCAGTGTATTCACACAGTAATCTGAAGAAAACTAATATGTTTTTTCCATCGTACTTATTTACTAAAGTTTTCCTATCTATCCTTATTACTATGAACCCTGGTATAAAGCAACACAAACTACACCCTATAAAGCTATTTTCACTTTCTTTGTATCTACTTTTAATTACATTAGTATTGGAGTTTTCATTTCTCTTACAGACCTAATGAAACTCAATGTTTCATATTTTATTATCTCTTGTCTGGTGAGTGAACACTGCTGTGTTAATTTTTATTTGGTTAGATCACAGAATCCCAGAATCACAGACTGGTAGGGGTTGGAAGGAACCTTTGGAAATCATCTAGTCCAACCCCACTGCTAAAGCAGGTTCATCTGGAAATGATTGCACAGAATTGCCTCCAGACAGGTTTTTAAGATCTCCAGAGAAGGAGACTTCACAACCTCTCTGGGCAGCCTATTCCTGTGCTCAAAGTAAAGAAGTTCTTCCTCATGTTGAGGTGGAACTTATTCCAGTTTGTGCCCATTGCCCTTTGTCCTATCACTGGGCACTACTGAAAATCTACTAGAAAATCTGGCCCTATCCTCTTGACAGCCACCCTTCAGATATTCCTAATCTTTGATAATATCACCTTTCAACCTTCTCTTCAGCAGGCTAAACAGACTCAGCCTTTCCTTGTAAGAGAGATGCTCCAGTCTTCTAATCATCCTTGTAGCCCTCTGCTGGACTTTCTCCAGTAGCTCTCTGTCTCTTTTGAACTAGGGAGCCCAGAACTGAACACACTACTCCAGATGTGGCCTCACTAGGGCAGAGAAGAGGGGGCAGAGAACGTCCCTTGACCTTCTGGTCACACTTTTCTTAATGCACCCGAGGATACCATTGGCCTTCTTGGCCACAAGAGCACACTGCTGGCTCATGGTTAACTTACCATCCACCAGGACTTAAACAAGAAGGAAACGAACGCAGCAAACATTTTAGTATACAGCTGCATATTGAAATCCTCTGGTGTTAACAGTTTAACAGACACCAACAAATATTAGCCACTCCTCCCAGTTTTGAATAATCAAATAACTAGTACTGTGGAGAACTGATTATTTCACAACCTTTTTCCCATTCTTATTATAATGTACCTTACAGTCTAAAACTGAAACAAGGTTTATCTCTTCTGTCTGTCCTGCAGTCTGAGGAACAACCCTCTTTTTCTTACCAAAAAGATGAACATCCAGAAAAGACTGGGCCACATTTCAGGAGCTTAAGCAAAGGTTCTTCATTATTGTGTTATATCTATTGAAAATATTATGTTCTTTTCCTTTATATAAAAAGCTGAAACACAATCAAAGGACTGGAATATGCTAGATTTTCTTTTAGGAAGCTCTCCTTTTTAACTGATCCTGAAAATACAAGCAGTTCCTTTCCTTCCTATCTCCCTAAACCAGAATGTGTAAAAATGCATACAGCTGTGTTATATTTTGAATCAAGTCTTTGCCAATGTATTTGTATGAGTTCCTGTCTTGTAAGAATGGACAAGAAGACTAAAGGGCAGAATGTAGGCTGTTTTACTCTTTAGCAAACTCAATTTATGTCTCATATTGATGACCAACGTATGAAAATCTCCAATTTCTTAAGTTATTTTTGGAAATGAGAACCTCAGGCACAAAGAAGTTTTTCAAGTTCACACTAACAAATGACATATGTACATTAGAAATTTCTGCACAACTATAGAGGTTTCATCAGAGCTTCCATTCCTTCTCTCTGAAGTACAATCTTCCAGGTAAACCTCTAGAATTAACTACTCTAGGCTAACAACTGTGTTTCCCAAATTGCTATAAACAGGAAAGAGGATCCAAAAGCTTTCACATAATTCTAACCACTTCACAAAAACAACAAACAGGAAAGATTTACAAAATAACAAAGAGGCCCACATTTCAGTTTGTGGCATTTTCACTTTTACTGCCGATAAAATTGAAAATTTGTTAGTGCCATGAATGGATCTTCTCAACTTTTGCTTGTGTTATGCAACTTCTTTGACAAGAGAATTTCAGCCTCTGTAGTTTGAAGGTATAACAAAGGTATCAAGTATAGTGAAAAAAAATCAAAGGACATCTATGCAGTGGCAAACTGAGCTTCAATTACTACCTTTACAATTAAACTAGTGTCAGTTTGGTATCCACAGAACATATGCTATGTAGACTTTAAGTATCTTTTCTTGAAGAGGGCAGCACTTTATTTTACCCAAATGAGGGTTATCACTCTTTAAGAGAAAAAAAAAAAGAAAGAAAAGAAGAAAAGGGAAGACAAGCATGGGTATAATTATGGAGTTACAGGTGGCTGGCATAAAGCAAAAACTATGTACAGTCGGTAGAGTATGCAATGGTTCTCATTGTGTTAGAAGATCCTATACACACAGAATGTCAAGATAGTCTACTTGAAAACTGATTTCTGTATAATAGGCTGTGAAGTAATCCATTAAAAAAAAAAAAAGGACAAAATAGTTGTGAATTTTTAGCCTACTGTTTATTTTGTGTGTAATCTTCACAATAAGTATGCATAGCAGCATAAGAAAACTGAAAGATTACAGGGTAATTGTCTTGCAGGTGTGCTTCTAGATCCAGATACTTTTAAGTCTTACAATACACTTTAATATAAATACTGCAGTGAAAATGAGGTTGTCCTGGTTTGACCAGGACAGGGTTAATTTTGTGTGGAGCCAGGTAATTCTATACCATGCTGATGTCATGCCCCGGGGCCAGTTCTGTTGGGGGCCGGTTTGGTTGGGGTTAAGTTAGCATTGAACTTCGCTCCGGTTTGGTCCCTCGCTGTTGTTTTCTGGTATTGTTTTTTTTTTGTATTGCTCTTTTCTTACTGTTAATATTGTTCTTGTTAACTGCAAAGTGCCCATTATATGTTATTTTCTTTCATATATGTACCTATATTAAACCTTCCTTATCTCAACTCAAAAAGGCACTTTTAAACCTTTTTTTTTCTTCCCTGTCCGCAGCCTGCGGCAGAGGGGAGGGGGCAGGAAGAAGGGGCCAGGTACGCGGCTTGGCTACCCCGCAGCTCTTACTGAATCAACACAGAGGTGCAACATTTTTATCCTCTTTCTTTTGGGGACATAGACCTAAAATTAAATCCTCTTCTGCCATACAAGGTCTTGAAGAGGCCATCAAACTGTGAATTTAATACAGTTCAGCTGTTCACAGATAATAAGATAATGGAACAGACAAAATGAGCATATGCCCTTGCGAAGAGTGTAAACCAAATGTACAGAGAAGTCTTCATATGCCATACCCAAGACTCATGTCTGTGTGTGTGAGAGAAGAAGGGAAATAGGCCACAGAAAAGGGCTAGGCTAATAGTTCCCCTCATAACATGAATCATTGCCACTAGATAATTCAGTGACTCAGTTCCTACTCTATCCTGTAGAATGACAAGAGCACCTCCTTTTTTTTTTTTTTTTTCCTTTTTTTTTCCCCCCAAATTACCAGTTTTCAATGCTGATTTCCTTAGGATAAATGTTTGGGAGATGATTTACCCACAGAACCAACAAGACCATCAACTTCTGAGAAGTTAGGAGACAATACCATATTCTTAATCACTATTTCACAGCATGGTAGACTAGATCAGCTCCTTAAGGGGGTTTGTGGGATTTGGGAGGACCTTTTTGCATAGATGGGCTGACATCACAATTATGTTGTAATAGGTTTTGTGAATTACTCCATTGAAAAACATGTTAGACCCTCTCCCAGTAGGCTGTGATGAATAATATGATTCACAGTGCTTATAGCTCTACAGATGTATATGACAGTGCTGACATTAAGATGACTTCAAAAAGAAGTTTCAGGGGTTACAGTGCTGGCATTTGAGGGAGAAGAGATCTTCTAGAACTTGCACCACTATTCAGGCTTTTTTTATTAATTCCCCATGGTATGCTTTTTGCCTATTCATTTCTGGGAGTTGATGCTTCAAATAAGTAATTTAAATTTTTTAAAAATTTAAATTATCTTTTAATTTTTTCAGCCATGAGAGAAATATGCTGTTCTTTCTATGCAATTGTTCTCACTGCATGAAATGTTTACTTCTTTATAACATTTGTGGTGGCCAGAAAAAATTATACACCTGAGTGAAGACTGAAGCTGGAATGCAGAGTGTAACAGACTTGATAAAAACAGCTTAATGCCCCTGCAGAGCATTAAAGAAGATGTTCAATAAACCTGGATAAAGGCAATTGTTTCATTTAAATCTTTAGATGACACTAAAATGAACAGACTTGTAAATATCAAGGAGAACATTAAAAAAAGAATAAACACCCAAAACACGCAACAACAACAAAAACAAAAAAAAGAACCACCTGCAAAAAAATTAGTGTAAAAGAGAACCACAGGGAGAAGGTCGGGAAAGTGTTAGGATATAAAAGGGAAGACAGCTTTCTGGGGCATCAGAATCAGTCACCTGATACTGAATTAGCAGAAACAATCTACTTAATAAATGTTATCCATTATTTTGATACACTAGCACACTGTCCAAGGTGTTCCAGCTTTTTATACATCACATGCTTTTATTCTGAGTTCTTAAAGATAGTAGTCAGTAAGAGGAACATGGAAAAGGAATCTCTGGAGGTAGTGTACATACAGAAAAATAGATACATTTTTTTATAGAAACATGAAACCAAAGGAGCTCAATGCAACTTAAACCCTAAATTAATATCCCCTACAGTTCTCTTGTAATAAGTTGTTGCCACTGTTTAACTTGCCATGTTAATGATAGAACCTCAATGGTTTGGCATCTAGAAATTTATTGCCAAATTGAAAGGAATGAAGACAAGAGCTACATGTGTAAGAAGGCCTCGTTTGAAAAATACTTAAGATCTTAGTCTCTGAGCAAGAAAGAAAGAGGGTGCCCACATGTATAGATATTTTGAGAATAAACTGAAATACAGTTCAAGAATGAGCAGAGCCATAACAAGTTTGCACACAAAAACCAACCATGATAACTAATACCACTAAGGTAATGTTTAAGAGTTAAAATATTCAAAAACTTAAATTGCAAGTTCAGTTTCAACTTAGCTTCTTGAGTATATGTATATAACCTGTATCATATACTGCAATAATCTTAGCAATTGAGGTTTTTAAAAATTCTGATTATCTGTAAATATTTTGTTTGATTTCAAATGAATGTACTAAACAAATCTAAGTCAATCAGAAATATATTTTAAAGTTATTGTTTGGCTTGGTTTGGTTAATGAGCTGAAAACTTAGTTATTAACAAAGCTCTAACAAACATGTTCAGTCAATCCACCTACCCAAAGAACTGCTTTTAGTCCAACACGTTGCCATTTTCTACAGCACAGTTGCACTCCCTTCCCTTTGTGTGAGGAGAACTTAAGATTTCTTCTAGGAAAACTGAATACAGAGCTACCTTCAGTATTTTTAACTCAAAGAATAATTTTTTTTCTACCTCTGCTTTTTCACCCACAAGCATAAAACATCTGTGAAACTTTGTTAAGAAGTGCTGCGTGTTTAAGTGGCTAAGGCAAAAGCAGATGTTTTCCACAAAGTGTTAAAATTTGAGGTGTATCTGCAATAATAACTTCAGCTTGTCTGAGTATTGTTTTCTCAGGTTGCAAAACCTACCGTTTTGGCCATTCCTGCATCTCTTGAAGATACATAGATAGAAATATTGTTCCTAAAAATAATAAGTGAGATTTTCTTTCACATATGTGATTTTAAAGAAATGAAGCCCAGTAGATTTCACAGCTTTGGTTACTCCATAGTACCACATACTTATGAATAAGGGGATAAAAATTTACATAGGTGTGTGATTTCTTGGTTTTAACCTACACGTTATTTTCTAATCAGTTACAGTGCTAGATTGTACCTCCCTCTCACCACAAAAAGAAGAAAGAGGTAGGCTTCTGAAAAAGATTATATATCAAAAATCCTAGCAGCTAGGAGACCTGCCAGTATCATTCCTCTGAAGACAGCCCTTCAAAACACCACGGCTGCGTTTTACTGGTCGCAGCCTGTAGAGAGCAAGGCATGAAGACAAGTCTGCCTGAGCCTACAACCCAGGCAACACCCAGGGACCCCAAACAGCTGGCTGGCAACCAGTTGTAGGTTATGCAGACCCAAAAATGTGCCTTCTCACTCTTAGCACCCAGGAAAGCCTTTTTAACCCATCACGATAGGACCTGTTTGTGTTACATCGCACCTAGGGCTGAGAGGGCCCTATGGGGATAGGGATGGGATGGTCGACTGTAAGGTTGTGGTACCCAGGCTGGCCCATGTCCAGGCAAACAGAAAATTCAGGGTGTGCTGGGGCCCAGATGACGTTATCTTATGCTGCTTGCTAGCCTGCACCATTCACACCATTCCTCACTATGTTGTTGGAAATCCTTATTCACCTTTATGTGGCTCAAACAACTGAAGCTTGCCTTTCAAAGATGCTCTGTTCCTGTATCAAAAGTGAAAAAATACGTTTAGATTTTTGAAAGAAATTACACATTATTTGCTGGACAGTATTGGGTAAATGTCAGTGAGTTCAATGATAAAACCAAAGCTGGAGTCTTTGGAAAGCTTAGTAATCCATTACTGAGCTGTTACTGCTTTTTTTTAAAGACTGCTTTGTATCATAACAGCAATACTATATTTTGCTCTTTTTTTTTCTTTTTTTTTTTCAAAAAGCTTTGCAAAACTTCTAACATAATGTTTTCTGACAGTTCAGCAGTCATCTTTTTTGAAAATAAATCAGCCTTTGATTTATTTATTATTA
>VZZY01015474.1:0-35195 GCA_013400335.1 Eurystomus gularis
CGGGGCTCTGCCCGCCCCCGCGGGGCTCCCGGGCCGCGCATCCCCGGCAGCGCCATCGGGCCTTGGAGTCGTTCTTTTTCTCGAAGCAAGGGAAATTTTCCGTTGTTCGTTTTCGTGGCGGTCTGACGGGAAACGGGGTCGGTTTCCCCGAAAGGTCCCGTTTCTCCCTCCTCTCCGTAAAACGAAAACTCCGAGTGCTCCCAGGGCTTGTTTTGCAGAGTGAAAAACGGTTGGGAAGAAATCCGTGCAAAATTCAAAGCAAGTTAAAAATTAAAAGAAATCCGTGTGGGCCCTGAGAGAGAGAAAAACTGGCAAATACATGCAATATACAGTGTCTTCATCAAACTGATAAATATACAATTCACCTAGTATAAAATACGATATATCTCAAGTTTGTGTCAAGACGAAAAGGGTGGAAAGAACCCAAGATCTTGTAAAAGTCCTTCTAGGTTTTTGATCCCCCCCACTGGGTAAAATGTCCAAGTTTCGATATCTTCACAGGTCTCTTTTTAAATTTCAAAGGAAGATCGCATAAATAAAATCAGATCTGCCTTCCCCCCCCCTCCTCAATTCCTGCATTAGTTTTCAGCCCGTTTTTTTTCAGTGTTAAGAAGGAAAAGCACTATTTAAATGGCAGCCTTTCCCCCCACCCCGAAGCCCCAGCAATACTCTGAAAAGAAGAAAGGGAGGAAAGGAGGTAGTCTCGGTGCCTGCCTTCCTCCCTGCCAGGTCTGCGGGATCTGCCATCCGTTCCCAAGCCCAGACGCCTCTCACCTTTTCTCTTTGTCAATTAAAGAACAAAAAAATCCAAGGGAAATGTGCGAAAAGTTGAACACCTTTTTATTTCACAAATAGTGTTTATTTCTTACAGAAATCGGAGGGGTTTGTATTTGACTGTTGACATTTTCTTACCGTTTTGCACACTTTCTCCCGGGCAGTTCTCGGGCTTACTTTTGGTTTTTAATTGCACCGTATCTTTCGTGCCTGAAAGCTAAAATTAGTGAGAGGAGCTGGTGGGTGACAGGGCCGCGCTGTTTTGGGGAAAGGGGGATCTGTGGGGAGAGATGAATCCCAAGCTGCTGCCCGAGGGAAGGAGCTGGCTGTATCCTGCAGCTCCTCAGGATGCTCGGGCTCAGAGGGGCAATGGAGCCTGTGGGGGATGCGGAGAGAGAAAGGAAAACCTGGAACATGTTACCCCATGCGGCTGAAAAACCTGGGCCTGGGTCTCACTCTTGGGTGTCTGGGCTATTGCACTTAGCCAAGGACTTGAGGTGGACAGGAGCATCCGGAGCCAGGAGGGGAGTGGGTTTCCTTCAATGCTGGTTTTGTAAACCAGGACAGAGGTCCTCGACCCCTGGTTGCATTATTGCTGTGTTCAGTCTCCTTGGAACCCCAGGGCATCTTGTTTCCAGAGCTGTGCAGCTCCAGGGTTATGTGTCCCTGGGGCTGCACATCCCCGGGACAGCACCTGCTGCAGCTGGAGGGACCAGGGACCACTGCGGAGGATGCTGGAGAAACATCACTTGGGCCCATCTTTCAGGCCCTGTCACCCCAGCACTCTGAGGCAGTGATTTGGAAGAAGGAGGAGGCAGTGCAGTCTTTCAGGGCACCTTCACCATGAATGTTAGAGCTGGAGTCAGAAAAGATCCCTTCCACCCACTTCTGTTGTTTTTTGACCCTGGCCCATCACAGTTTTAATATGCAGCCCTGATCAGAGCTCAAGAGGATATTTCCTCCTTCCACGTTTCTCTGGGCAAAGAGGCACCAACAGATTTTTTCCATAATGATGAAAACATCTGGCTGTCTCCGAGCTGTCAGGCTCTGCATTGCTTCTTCCCAGATGCCTTCTGCACTCCAACCCTCCATCCACTCCAGCGCAGCTCCTCTGTGTGCAGGGCACTCGCTTGCGTGATGCACTCCCGACCTCCAGCTCCAGCTGAGAGGTACTTGACAGTGCGTCTGCACAGGGGAACTGAAACCTCCAGGACTCTCACTGTGATTCCTCAGGTTTGGAAACACTTTTTAGGCACAGGTTAGGGAGGTGGAAATCTCTATCCTGAAGTATTTTCTGAGGCTTTTTCCCTTCAGTGTGCCAAGCAGTCGTCGTTTCCCCTACTACCCCCATATGTGTAGTTCAGGAATAGCTGCCCTATGGCTTCCAGCCCTCCTGTTTGGCACAGTCCATCCCCGAGAGGAAGGGTACCTCTGTGCTTTCAGCCAGGGCCCTGGTCTTACTGCTCATGCTGTCAAAACGTGCTTTGTTAAAAATGTGGCCTTGGTTTTGTATGTATCAGAGCTGGGTTATGCATCCACTTTTAAGAAAAGTGAAAAGACAGTAAACCCCCTCTCTCTCAAAAGAGAAATAAGGAAATATGTAAGCACTGATTCAGTAAGATTCTAAAGTGCTGGTCAACTTTTAAATATCTGAATTACAAGGATCAGTCATGTCCTTGAAGTATCATAACAGAACTGAGGTCCAGATTAGGAACTCTATTACATATTGTGATTTAAAAGTCATGAAACTGAACCATTCCTGGAGAGTGAACACAGGTACATCAAAGTGGAATGACTGAAAAAATAAATACTTTCTTACACCAACATTCTGAAAGATGCGTTTGGCTCCAACCAGCCAGAGCTCTGTCTAGGGTGACCCTTAGAATTTCAGAATTTAAAAGGGAAAGGGGGATGTTCTATGTTTAAAAACACGACTTTACTTAGTCCCAAAGAAGAATAAACAAAGCAAAGGCAAAAACCTAAATGCCTCTAGAGAAAAAAAATGTGTTTAACCACAATTCTAAACTATCCTTTTCCTCCTCTCTCCCCAGTTTTTAAAAAATAGACAAATAACAGCCAAGCTAAAAACCATTGTGTCATATCCCAGCTTCTCTAGCTTTGCTCTCATTGATGTCAAAGTTCATAAAATAACAATAATATTTACAAAATATGAATCTGATCCAGTAGTTCATGTTCAGGCAGTGCTCTGCACTTAAGGTGATGGAAGTTGTGGCAAAATGGAGTGGAAAATGACCACGTATCTCCTGCCTTGGGAACTTAAATTTCATCAGGGATGTGAAACCTCTGCTAGCTCGATCCTTGGCTGCATTAGCGCTGAGACGTTAGGTGTTGTGCAGGAGCAGGCAATGGACTTGCCACCGCTGGAGTGACTCCACAGTGGAGATCTAATGGAAACAGAGTAGATCCATTTGCTTAGTTGACTTTATCTGTTGTTCTCTTTCCCACCACATTTATTCTGAATGACTCGTTAGCGTTAGCTAGATTAAAGTTCCAGTAGGATAAAATGTCCTGCAGTACAGATTTCTACTCTACATTTTGATGTAAGTGATGTTGGCTCTGTGTATTTTTTTATGATAAGCTCCAGCAGCTCTGGACTAAATCTGCATTTTGAAAAAGTATGTTATATGACTGGACTCACTCTGGACTCACTCTGAACTACTTTTTACATGTACAACACATGAGCAAAAATGCGGCAAAAGGGACAATGTGTGAGCTGCAAAGTCAGGCTCTTGGCATTCAGGATGTGACCCTCTGTTGTGTACATTCCACATCAGGGTTTCGTTTTTATTTCAGCTTTGCTTTTTTTTCCTAAACCCTCTGTCTCACAAAGTGCACAGGATGCACAGTGCTCGCACAACAAACAGCCATTCAGTATTTTGTTTTATCCCTCCTATTGAGCTCCAGGCCTTGTCCCACAGAAAGCTGCTAAAGCACAGAGATGGAGCTTTTCAGTCCCTCTTTCATTTCACGGGTGTTCAAGTGCTTTGAAAGTACGAGTGGTTCTGCCTTTGCCTATCACATATGTGGGGAGGAAATACCAGGAGATTTACCCCTACCGCCTAAAGAGCTTAAGGTGCAGAGTTTGATGTTAGAAGTATCCATTGATTTGGGGTACCCCCTGTGAGATAGCTGCAGTGTGAGTTAAAAGTATTTTTGCTGTTAGAAGATGCTACAATCTTCCAAGTATGTAGAAAGATCAGAGAAACTGCTCTTTAGTGGCGTGTATAACTTGGCTACGTTTAGGATGATTCTCATGTAGGTGATGAAAATGCCTGTTTCTGGGACACAGGCACAAGGTCAAATCTTTTCCTAAACACAGAAGTGTGCTATGGTTTCTCGAAGCAAAGATCCCCAGGATTTTTGTGACGCATCATTTTCCAGCCTTGCCGTACCCTCAGCTTTTCCTGAAAATGGCAGGTACCATTTTGCCTCAACAGCTAAAAAGTGCTCAGCAGATGAAAATAATGGAAATATGGGGCAAGTCTCAATTAGGTGGGAGCCTGCTCTGCCCAGAAGCAGCCACTGGGTTGTTGGGCTGCTGTCCCTCCATCTGTGGCCGAGTGCCATCTTGTGGGACCTGCAGCCCTGCCTGGGAGCCCCCAGGGCTTACAGGGTTTGGGGGAAGGGGGATACCCGGGCTGTGGGTGCAGATGGTGAGCAGAAGGCTCTTGCTGCTGCCTGAGAAGCTGAAATTCCTCAGGAGTGCTGAAGAGCACCACTAAAGAAGAATCTGGGTATGAAATCAGAGAAAGCCCAGAACAAAGCAAAATGTCATACAATGTGGTCCCCAACAGCCATGTAACTCCCGTGTCTTTGACTAACTGAGGGCAGATTTTATCTGTGGCCATTGAGAAACAGGGAAGAGATGTTGTCTCCAGCTGACGAGCTTGGAAAGCTTTTGTGCATGAACAAGCAACAGGCAAAAAAATGGGCTTACTTTAGGTAAGTGTGTCCTGAACTGATCATTTACAAATTGTTCTCCCACTCAGGCAGAGTGGTTTTTTTGGGATGAGCAAATCTACCACAGACAGGTGCCACTAGCATGTGCCTCTGCCCAATTTGCAGTCACTAGGACTGTTCTAAAGGTAGAAAAAAGTGGAGCTCCTTGCTTGCTTTCTTCTTGTTTGATTTCCATTTTGTAAAATTTAAATCAGTCTAACTGCAGTTCTTCAAGTGAATACTCCATTTGTACAGACTTTTAGCATTCTGCCTACTGCTTTTTTAGAGGGAATACTCTCTGTCTGCTTTGTATCAGCTCCGTCTGGTTTTGGGTACCCCATCCTTGGAGTAGGTTTACTTGTGTCAGTCATGGTGGTATATTTTTCTGATGGGAAAGGCTATCCTTAGGAACAGAACTTGTTACTTCATCAGAAAGGCGTTAGGTGGGCCTAGCTTTTGATCACTTTATTAAGTCAAACTTGATGGGACTGCTGTGGCAATTGCATCCTGTCAGACCCATCCCTCTCTCCTTTCTGCCATCAAAGTCTTGAGATAAGCAACAGTGAGATGTCTGTCTGGTTGATGGAACTAGCCGTTTCTGGTTTAATCCATGCTGGGCTACAGCACAAGTGTCTACCAAGGATCGCAGAGTAGTATGTTTTATACAATACGTGCTGGTGGGTAAATTTAGAGTTGACAACTCCCTTCCTCAGTTGGAGGACTCAGGGACAGTCCTATCAGGTGGCAACTGCCTGGAGGAGTATTTATAATCCATTTGCTGACTGGAATTAATATGGATCTGTCATCCCTTGTGCTACTTGGGAAACCATGTAACTGAGGGCTGGAGATACCAATAGCTGTTGGTGATCTTTTTTGGCAATAGATGAACCTATTGTTCCCAACTGATTTCAGAAAAGAAAATTGTTACCAAGACAAAGCACTGCCTGGATCCTCTTTTCTCTGAGCTCTGCAGATTTGGGGAAACAGGACAGCTGACATGGCCAGTGTATTGTAGTCTGGCTGTGGCCAAAGCACAGCTGGTGGGTCCAAGGGGCTAAAGGCTGTGTATGGAGCAAACGCAGAGCTTCTTTCCTCTTTTAATGCAGAGCATTGTCTCATGCTCCTGCCTGATTTCAGCAGGTAATGCACTCTGTTGCCTATGTTGGGTACATGGAATTGGGACTTCCCTGTTTTAACCAGGAGAAATACAGCCTGGGCATGTTCTCCAAGGAAGGGAGGTTTATTAGTTTCTCAATAAGAGAAACTAATAATGGCTTCTCCAGCATGTGGATTTAGTGGATCCAAAAAGTTAACAGTGCTGTCAGAACAAAGCTAATCAGAGAGGTGGTCCAAGTAGGAGGGCAAAATGTTAGTGCTGGGTAATGTCACAGAGAGATGGGAGCTGTTTGGGGTCACGATGTCAGAGGAAAGGTTGGTGAACTGATTTCTACGGAGGGTGCCAGTCCTTGGAGCATATTTCCTGCAGCCAGGTTTATCAGGGGATAGGTACTGCTTTTTGTTTTCCTTTTGAGCATGTATACAACAGCCTAGGAAATGATAGAACTGTGAAGACCCTGAAAGGATTAACCTCTGTCTGTGCCTGCCTTGTTCCTTTGTCAAAGTGCTTTAAGGAGCTGGCCTTGGCACTGGTAAGCCCTTTGTGCTCATGTACCCATATGTCTGATTCCAGGATGCACCTAGATATGAGTGTGCACGCTTATCTGAGAGCAAGGCTTGCAGCAGATCTCGCTCTGGATACTTTGCGATCCCCAGCTGGCTGCTTGCCATCTGACTTGGCTGCTTCTACATCTCCTGCAGAAGTGATGCAGTTCATGTGACATCAGGGACACTCACAAACACGCACTGGCCTGTACCTCCTGGATAGTTGTCCAGGACTCCTTCCAGCTTGTTGGCTTGATAAGCTAGTGGTATTAGTTGTCTTCTCCCAAACAAATGGAACCAAAATAGCACAGCTAGCTATCCTTTCTACAAGCTCCAGTCCATCCCTTCTCTGCTACTCTGCCTTCTTAATTTCCTCTCTTTCCAGCTTGAACCATTGCATTCAGTCAGTTGTTCCCTATCTGTCTGATATGAATGCCTTACCTTTACCTTTTGACTTTTGTATTTGTTAAAAATAGCTGTGAGTATTATCAGCAGGAGTCTCCTGTAAGCAATGTAGACCCACAGTGAAGAGGTCTGTAGGCTGTGAACAGTGAAATACCCACGTGCTCCTGCTCAACAGCCATCGCTATTGCTTGCTTGGGAGAAACGAAAACCGTGTATCAAGATGTTCTGACAAGTACCATCCCTTGGATTTGCAGTTGGGTAGCCCTAAGTTAACATCTGTTATTCAGCACACCTAGCACACATCCTTCTCTTACTTTGGCCTCTGTGGATGTGCATAAGGAAGGCTGCCTCAGGATGTGCTGCAGAACAAGTCCCAGCCCGAGGTACCTATGGTGGGTGCTGAGGGGTCCCTGATGTGATGCTTTGTGTCAGCAGAAGGGAAAGAGCTATTGCTGGGTATAGTTGCGGGGCATGAGATTAGATTACAGCTTGTCTGGCAGGGAGGCAAAACAAGCTGCTATTAATTTCAGAGTGGGGAGTAGCCTTTATTTACTATTTGGCAGGAGGCAGTCATGTTTGCAACCAACAGCAGCAGCAAGCATTTGAGAAGTAGTCAAAAAGTCAACTCAGCACCCTACATCCTCCATGGGTGGGTCTGGGAGCCACTCATACATATGTATGCAGGGATATAGGTGTACAGAAATTTAGGTGGGTCTTATGTGAATGGAGATATTTAAAACTTTAGAGACTTCCTCAGAAGGAAAAAATGGAAACCAGAGAGAAAGATTCACTGTGAAAATATACAACCTTTTGAAGGTGAGTTGGACAGGAGACTGTATACTTGTTCCGCTTTGCCAGTGCTATTAGCTAGTTAGAGTAGATTGAGTGGTTGTACCATATTTGAGAGCCATGTGCTTCCAAAGCTGTTGTTGTCTCAACAGAGCTACTATATTCTCATAGCATAACTCCCCTACACAGGGGAACACATCTATCCACTGGATGCAGCTTGTTCAGTTGGCTCCTAAAAAATACAAAGCCCTGACAGACCTACCACAAACAGGAGGATATGCAAGTTGTAGGTATCAGCTCACCACGTATTAAGAGGCATCACAAAAAATCCTACAGGGTTACTTAAAAATCACATGAAGTTTTCCTCTCTGTCATTACAAGGAAAGCCTGGCTTATATTTTTAAACCCTGGAATACCTAGTTCTGCTCCTTGGTCTTCTTCAGGCTTGGCCCAGACTCTCTACAGACAGTCCATTGAGGGGTCTGGTTTAGGCAATAGGGCTGGTTTTCCATGGCATGGCTCCTGCAGCTCCAGGGCGGTGCTCCCAGAACCTCTCCTGAACTTAGAGCCTTCCTAACTGTACCAGCTAAGTGGGCACCTCGCTGTGGGGATCCAAATCTGACTCTGCTACACCTGCAAAATGGTGCTAAGACCCTGTCCATCTCCTTGCCATTGATGGGAAGGTCCTTGGAGCATGATCCGTCTTGTAGTGTATGTTTGTGCAGCACTTGCATACCAGAATGGTCCAGACTGGGCTGTAACCTGTTGTAACAGCTTTTATTAAAAAAACCCAAAACCAAACCCAAACCACAAAATACCAATACCAATGCAAATACTTTGCAACATTATTTTCAGGCTTATTAGCAGACATTTAGTTTTTAATTTTAGGCTGGCTTCTTAGGTGGGCATTTCCTAAAGGGAAAAAAAAAGCATAAGTAAAAACTTGAGTGAAAATTATGGGCTGCTTCCTGGGCTGTTGGAAAGGAAGCAACACAATCTGATGATTTAAAAAATTTCCCTTGGGCCTCCTACTTTAGTAGATCTGCTAAATAGCAGTAAAAGCTGGGACTGTTATAGCTGAAAGGAATTTTTTAAACTAACTAATTTCTCCTATGTTTTGATGTTTATTTTTGCATTTCATTCTGTTTGCAAAGGCAAAGAGATTGCCTCTGTCGTTACACTACTTCGACACTAACCTCTTTCCTTGAAAATACTATTTAGACACATTTTATCTCTAAGCAATAAAAGTGAAGATATTTTAAATCCATTTATAACATATTCTAAGACTGTCCTCTCAAATTTTAGACTTAGAAAGATGAGACCTTTAAGAAAAAAGGTTTATTCTATGATAGTATCCTGGAAACTTTCCTGAGAAATAATGGAAGGCTGGTAGCATTCCCCAGGGAGCCGCAAGCCTGTCCTCTGCTTAATCCTTCAACAGCCCTCAGCCCAGAGAGTCTGGCTCCCCCCTCAGCTGATACTCCCTCCCAGTGTTGGCTGTGCAGCTCCTTGCCTGCTCCTGTGCCCCAGATGGACATGACCAGGTTTCAAAGCTCTGTTGCCAGTGTGCTGGGACACTTGGAAAAAAGGTCAGAAACCCAGGTCTGAAGTTTCCAAGCAGGTTCTTAGATTTCACTTCCTATTTTCTGTCCATAAACCAGGCGGAACTGGGATCAGATAGTTACAGAGGCAGTGCAGGTCATTTGATGAGAATTATTTTTCTGTCTGTGTCTCCAAGGCCCTGTGTATGCGATGATGGCTGAGCATATGCACTACACTATAGTTCTTAGAAGTTTCAAATGCTGTTTCTAAAACCAATACAGGCTGATGCACAGGGACAATTGTTCTTCCTTTAGGGATAGTCTGCACTGTCTTCCCAGACTCCTATATCCTCCTGAAATGGAAGATTTTGCCCCTGAGACCTCTCTTAGCTTCTTGCTGTTTGAATTTGTTGTTTTTAAAGAAAAGTTAATTGACCGTAGTTGTGCCCATTATATCTGAGGAGGTTTTGCCTCCTATGATTTCAAATGAAAGTTCCTAGAAGTTTTAAATGAAACCTCAGACAGGTTTGATGCGGTTAGTTTAGGGCAAGTAAAGAAACTGTGGATAATATACAGAATTTACCACATCTCCTGAGACTGCATGGAAAGGGATGCAGATCGTTCCAGTTTGACATACTGCATGCACATAGAGGAAGCTGTATTGTAACCCACAGCTTGCTTCACACCAAATCTTTTTAGTCTCTGAATTTGACTTCAAGCCCACGTATGTTTCAGAAGAGAACTATATTCTGCATCACTAAATCACATGAACTGCTGGAAGTTGGCACAGATTTTTCCCCAAACAGAAACCAGAGAAAAGGCTCCATTCCAGAAAATCTGTTTCCAGATGGTCATTTTGAGCAGAAGAAAAAGAAGAAAATGTTAAATACTGCTCTGCTTTGAAGAGTGGTTTCATAATTGCAGCTTAATGCACAGTAATGTAACTGGTTGTTCTTTCCAAAGTAGTGTTAAGAGGTGGATATATATAATTTAGCAATGTGTCTGTTCCCTGAAACGAATGGAAAATACATGTTTAAAGCCCTGGACTCTTAAATTTTTCTATATTGCATCTCCTTGTATTCTTCTCTCCATAAAACACATCACCAGTACGTGTTGTACCACTTGCTATTGACCAATCCATGGGTCCTGCTATTCATCTTGGCTTTTTTCAGGTACTTATTTCTCCTGGTGTTTTTCCTGGCATCACAGTTAAGCAGACAGGTCCGTAATTGCATGGTTCCTCCTGTTCCCTGCTTTTGAAGAGAGATGCTACCTTTGCCCTTTGCCCGTCTGCTGGTATCTCACCTGTCCCTCACAAGTTCACTAATGGCTGAGATAACTGGCTCCCTGAGTATCCAAGGATAAAATTCCTCAGACACAGCTGATTAGGAAATATCACTCTTATCTACATACTTTCCACTTGCTCTGTCCCCACTCAAAATTGAGCTCCCTCTCTGTCCCTGCTATTAATTGTGGTCACTGTTGATGTTTTTAGTGAAGAGAAGAGCCAAAATAGGCGGTGAGGACTGGGACATCACCCAGGGACACCGTGCTCTCCATGCAGCTGCAGGTCTTTCCTGCACTTTACAAGATTGGGATCCAAGAGTGGTGAAATCACATTTAGAGGAGCTAAATGAAAATGCAGCAGTGTGCAGATGTTGATTAATCAAATCTTATAAGAACAATGAAGGTGTTTCTCCTCTGCGCCTGGAGCTCAGCCTCTTTGCACCTGCAAGGTGGGATATTTGCTGGGGGAAGGAGCTGCCGTGTTTTCCCAGCCCGGTTCTGTTTATAGACATGTGTGGCACAAGGTTGCCTTCAAGTGAAAACAGAAAGGTACTGCAGGGAGAGGAGGAGGAGGATTACAGCTATTCGGAAAGGCTGAAGCATATCTGGGAGCTGCACTCCCAGATAGAGTGCTAGAGTTCAGAGAATGAGAGAGTCTGTGAATAAAAATGGCACAGGAACAAAAAAAAGCAACCCACACCAACCGTTTGAGAAAATGTACATAACTTTGGTAATCTCGACCGTAACCTGTGGCCTGTACAACCCACTGAATTTAGAAACAGTTTATACTCCATTCCCACTGCTACATACAAATCCGAGCCGTGGCTTTTGTGGGAAAAGTTGGTGTTGCCAAAAGGAGGGGAAGCTTCGCTTTCTAGAATCAACACGAAATGTGGTGGCTGTTCTCAGTCCTCCTCTGGTTAAGATCTTGGTTTTTTTCCTTGATAGAAATAAATTTTTATGTGCACTCACACTAACTGGCACAAAGGGGAAAATGTGCCCTGCAGTGTGCAGGAGGAGCTTTGCCCTGTTTCCCAGCTGCACAACACTCTGCTTTTCTTTTAAAGGAGAATTAAAAAATCTGGTGTTTTGGTGATAGGTAATTTTACTCTATTTGGATTGTTTTTCTCGTTAACAAAATACAACTAGCTCCAAAACTAATGATACAAAAGGTCTGAGTGCAACTTTCCTGAAAACAGCCTTTTAGAAGGCTATTTTAATTTCTTTTACTAAAAAGGCTCTTGAAATAATAACTTAAAGCTTACTTAAAGTTAATATGAATTTTCCACTGTTTTAGAGCCTATTGGCCATTTTTTGGCTATTCTAAAGTAATATTCTTCCTATTTTAAGTACTTTCACCTCCTCTGCTGTTATTCTCAGTGTTATCTGAGAAATCTAAATACTGACAGGAGAAAGCCAAATTCCTCTCCAGAAGTGAGGAGAACTAAGAGTGTAATCAAACAAATTAAGAGCCTGAAACAAACACCTCCATGCGCTCTGTGTCCTCTCCCCATTCTCCTCTCATCTGATATTGCCTGAGTAGTGGGAAGCAAAAGAGGGTAAAGGGTCATTTTGCTGTTGCTGCCACAGTTTCAGTCACATCCTTTGCTCTCCCTGGTGCTCTAAAATTGTGTGGGAGAGAGCATGGAAAATCTGGGAGTGAGGAATAACATTTTAGAGGTTGTGGGGACATATTAGACTTTTTGGACTCCTGCTGCTGCCTTTGTGCGGACAAGTCACACTCGTTTCCTTCCTGTCACGGATGTGACGTGGATGCTGGTATGGGGCAGGTTGGTGGCTGCTGGAGGGCTGTGTTGGGAGCAATGCTCGAGGGATGTTCAAGCAGAGAATTTAGCAGATACCTTGGTTTTAGCTGGGTGAAAAGCAGCCGTCAGCAAGGGAGGTCAGCAGAAGAGTTTAAAATACTGAATCCTGCAAACTATTCCCAGGTTCAGTTGAACCTCAGTGGTGATGCTGGAGTTTGTCTGGGATGCTAGAGGCCATAGGTCTCCATCCCTAACCAAAATCTTTCTTCTATTGTCTGTTTTGCTCCTGGTTGCAACTGCAGTCCAGACTGCCGTGTCCTTCAGGTCCACCTCTTTGTGCTGTTGTCTGGGAAAAGGTGCTTTCCTCCCTCTTGCTGCAAGATGGTGCTGCAGAATAGCGAAATGCATCTCTGCGAGAGCTGCTGGATCTCAGAGCCAGGGTGCAGTAGACATTGCTGCTGGAGGACAGGGCCTTCCCTGCAAAGGCTGTGCTTATGGCTGTGACTGGGTGCAGGAGCTGCTGGAAGCATTGGGGAGCCTGGTGGGGCAGGGCGAAGGAGGGCTGGTGAGCCCCAACAGCACTGGAGTGGGCTCTGGGTTGCATCTAACATGCACCGATTCTTCCTGCCCAGGAAAAACTAACTGGTGATCCTCCATCTCCTGCTACTCCACAGATATGGGGGTGTCAGGGCAATATGGGTGGAAATTCCTTATCTGCCTATGCCATATCACAGTACCTTTTCCTGCGTCATGCACAGGAGAAGAGCGAATTTGGCTTGAGCATGGTTGGCTGGTACATATCCACGCGATAAAGATTACTGATATTATTGTGCTTTGAATCAAGTTGTTCATGTCGTGAATTCCAGTCCTGCCCTGGACTGGTGTAGGTTGTAGTTACTTCCTTGCAGAAATCCTGATTCACACTGTTGGGGCTGTTTGCAGTCAGACTTTCTGGCTAACGTGTCCTGGTGAATCTAGTGGCAGCAGTTTAAGATATGACAGCCTCCAGTTCCCTGTCTTGTGTTCTCGTAGGACAAAATAAGCCACACTTCTAGTTCTCCAGCCCAATAGCTTGTTTAACTGGGGGAAAACTGGCCTTTGTTGATGGCTTAAGCTGTGGGACAAAATCCTCTTTGGAACTCCTGAAATGAAGGTGTGCTTCTCATGATGCTGGTTTTGTTCCAGGAGTGGCGGCCATCAGCAAGCCACAGCAAACTCCTTTGGGCATCTTAAACTGGTCTGCTGTGGTTGACCAGAGGATGTAGGTCAGAGTCCTTAATACAGCCCTTGCGTGACATTTGTTCTGGTTTTTGCTGTACCGGTACACGTTCGCTTACACAGTTATACAACTTAGAAAATGATGCATGCCACCTTTTTGGGAGGGTTTGTTTTTTTTTCTTTTCTTTTTTTTTTTTTTTTGGCCAAACCATTTTCTTTTGTGATTTATCTTAACATTTATTAGGATTGAAATGGGAATTCAGAAAAAAAAATCATGAGAGGAAATTACTATGTACATGAAACTAGGTAATGTATCGAATACATGTGAAAAACAAAGTAAGCATATAGAGGCCTGTTCTGCATGTAAAGCTGATGTATTAAGGTTATTTTTTTTAGTGGTGAGTTAAATGAGGTATTTTTCCTGGTAGAGTCTTCAAGGTTTTAGTACTAGGAGAATGTATTCCGAAACATTTTTCATGGCTAGAAGAGGAAGATAAACTTTCCTGCTTTTCAAGTCATTAATTAAGACCTGAATGAGAAAGTATCTCTATCAAACCAAAGGAATAAATCAGAATGAACAACTCTGATTGGTTTCTTCACATGTGCAGTAAAAGTTATTTTCATCAAAAGCTGGTTGAGCTTTTTGACATGTTCTGGTCATGATCTGTGGCTCCATCATTTCAGCAGTTTGACTTGCCTTTGAAAAGTTGTCATCATGTATGATTTGTGCAACTTTTCTCTACAGTCCAAAGATTTCAACAGATTATGGTATAAGTATGATTCTATGTCTAATATAATTTATTTTTTTTTCATTTCAACTACATATATTAATAAGAGTAAGTTAATGTTTGTCTACACTGAGAACACTCACTGACTCTATATAACCCATCAGGTTGCTTTTATGATGACACTGTTTTTGTTGATGGCATTGGCCTTGACTGGGTGCAATGTCTTATTTTCTGTTCTCATCCTCATGACACTTATTCCTAAAGCACGTGGTCCTAAGAGGTGTTGTGAGGCTTTTGGACCTTTTTCCTCAGATCTCACATGACTCTGCTTTCAAATACCAGCCGGGGGGTGTTTCCTCAGCCAGAATCCTTGCATGGGGAGACAGCCTGCCCTGCAGCACCAGCAGCTCTTAGAATAAGCCTGTAGTCAATTTTGCAGTTTTAGGTATCCTGCTTGGCTTCCAGCTGCTGCTCTAGAAGGCCACTGGTCTGCAGGAGGTCCTGGGTCACATCTGCCAGCCTCAGGTGGGTGTCTTGGATAAGCTAGCATGAATCAGCTGGCTCCTGACATCTATATTTTGGCAACAAATGCCTTCGGTCTCACACTAGACGTTGCTGTTCTGCTGCATGCTCTTGAGCAAGTCACTTCTCACTGCTCCTTTCATCCTTTGCTGTGGCTGTTTTGAGTGTCATCTCCTGGGTCCATGAACTCTTGTACCATGTATTTACCTGGATCTGAGGAGGGAAAACAAGAGCAATAATAATGTGGCCCAGATGCACCTGCCAACCGCAGCAGGTCTGACGGGTCCAGCTGTCCTTGCACGTGCACAGCCAGCTCCTGGTGTGTGCAGGGCACAGCTCGGGGACCATGCAGGGGCAGCTTGCCCAGAACTCATACTCATCCGAAACTGTGGCTGTCAGAATCTGGAAATTGAGTAGGGTGCTGTAAGGGATGGGCAGGGACAACCGGGAAATTGGTAGATAGGAGCAGAAATAGCAGGGAATGTGGTGGTAGTGGGCACAAAATTATCAGTGTTTTGGTTTTCCCTTCCCTTCCCTTCCTGCTGGACAAGCACATCCCTTTGCTCTTGGGGAGAGTTTTCAGGGACCAGAGCAGCCTCCCTTCCGTGCTATGCTGTGCGCACAGGCTAAGCCTCATTAGCAGCTCATTAGTAGCACTCTGCCCTTATTACATTTTTTCAAGCTTCTTGAGCCTTCCACTCATAGCAAGCAGCCAGCAGAACCAGAGGAGAGCTAAATCCTCTGGAGCAATTTCTTTACTCTCTGTGCCTCTCATGCCTGCCTGGTCTCCCCTTGCAGAAGATGTGCCTTCTCAGGGAAGGGATGAGTTGAGTTTGCCTCTTGCCATCCACCCCCAGCAAGCAATTTCTGCCATTAGCTCCACTATACTGAAACTCCTTTAAGAGGAAATCGTGGAGCTGCTAAGGGTTCCCATTTGCCTTTGCTTCTTTCTGTATCTTTTGTTCCTTCCCTTTCTTTTTTCACTATTCTTACACTTTCCCTTCTGTTTGTTATTTCCTTCTCTGTTCCTTTTCTCTATTATATTCTCTCTCCGTTCTCCCCCTTTCTCTTCCTTTCTCTCTCTCTCTTGCTGCTGGATATTATGAGCAGTGACAGCAGCCGCTGGGAGCTGGAATCCAGGGAGATAACAGCATTGCCATGAGAATCAGTCTGCTCAGCTACAATTAGCCCTGCTGATATCTTTCACCTGGACAGAGCTGCCTTATCATTGCTACTTCTTGGAAAATGAAGGGTCACAGATACTGATCGCAGATAGCATGACTCTGGCATTTCCCTCTGGTTTTCATGTTGCTGGAATCCCTTTTTGGCTCCCTTCTCTGTACAATTAGTTTTGCATCTCTCTTGTTCAGCTGTGCTGCTGTCAGATGGAAAGCAGGCACCAAAGTTTTCCAATGGTTGTATGGCTGAGACAGAGACCCCGGGTAAATTCACCTGGTACGAGCGACGGCACACTTCCATAAATCCTGGATGTTTCTGAAGTTCAAAGTCAAAAATAAAATAACGCGTCAGTGCCCCAGGGCCTCTTTATGGTAAATCGTTGCCCTCTCTTTGGAAGCTACTGAGGAGGGCACACGGCAGAGCCAGCTGGGCTTGTTAATGTTGGGCTGATCCACCCACCCTTCCCCTGGCTGATTGCGCAGTTCCTGACTAGTGATGTGAAGGTGTTGGCAAATGCTCGCACAGCTGTATTTTTCACCATGGATGGGCTTTAGCAACGGTTTCTTGAGTCTGGAGACAGCGGGGTTGTCCTTCCTGGCCTTTGTTTAGGTGGCATTCCACCTATCTGATAGAGACCAAAGCAGTTAGCTAATCCAGTCCCTGCTTTGCATACCCCCTTTCTTTTGATATCCTTCTTTCTATTTGCCTTATAAATACAGCTCTGCAACAGAAATAAACCCTAATTCCTTACCTTTTGAGAGCTTGAAAGCATCTGAACTGCAGGACAAGCTTAGCAGCAGGGCCACACATAGCAGAGATGGCCTTCTGACTTGTGTGTGCTTTTTCTCTCTCGCTTTCTCTTGATGTGTCTTTTCTTAGAGACACGATTGCTGTTGTTAGAGATCTGTCAGGTTGCAGTCAGGTATTAGGTATAGAGATACTGAAACTAAACTAATGGCACTTGGTCAGAATCAAAAGAGGAAACCCAGACTTGCAGGGTACCCTACTGACTATTTAATAAAGCCAGCAGGGCTGACCATCAATGTATTCTCTCTCTCTTTTTCCCTCTCTGTTTTTGCTATGGATTTGCTCCATTTGCAGACAGCACTAAGTGGGAATCAGCACCGTCTTATAAAGAAGAACAGATGCTTCTGTGTCTTTATATTCCGCTCTCCATCTTTTCCCCTGATCTGGTTGGACTCTAAGTCCTTTTTTCTGAACTCAGGACAAGGGTATTGCAGCCCTAGTTGGGGTGTGTTGCACTATTACTGCCAGTAGCAGCATTTTAGCTAATTGGGTGCTTTGTTACTGTAACCTGTGAGAGATGCCATGGGTATCACAGACCCCGCCGACTCTGTGCACTGCCAGGCTGCTCAGTGACACACATCCAGCTGAGATGCACCACAGGAGCATACTTCTATTTTGGTCAGTAGGAGCACACAGTTTGGAGCCAGCTTTGTGCTTCTGCAGTGATTTTGGTGGGTTGTGAGATTGCAGTCAGAATTATTTTTTATTTATCCAGTACTAGATACCGTACTGGGGGCACCAGCCTTCATGTCATGTGGCTGCAGAGTTGCCAGCCCAATAAGAGGGTCCCTAAAACTGGCCCTGCACTGTTTCTGCCAGAGGAGTACTCTCTGTTTGTGGGTGTGTGTGTCATCAAGCGTGTTACAGCCGGGGTTGCGTAAGCGTTACTACGGGTGTACCACGGTGCAGCTACACCTGTGGTGCTGCAGCCGTGGCCAGGAGACAACCTTGGATCCTGCAGCAGCTGAGAGGGCATGTGGCTTCTGCTGGTCACAGCCCTAAGGACAGAGAGTGCTCACCACAACAAACATGCCTCCTGGACTGCATGCAGGGACGAGGGCTGGGGGCAGCCTGCTGAATTAAACTAGCGTGTGCCTTTTATGTTGCTGTCCTTCCAGTGACGCTGTGCCCCACTCCGTCGTTGCTGCTTTCAGGCTGCTGGGTGCACGCTGTGCCTGCTGCAGATGAACCACCTCTCAGGTTATTCCCTCCCTTCTTGCTGATGTTGCTTCAGAGCAGTCCCTCAGCGGTAGTACCTGGTTTATCATGGCTTGGCAGGTTTTATGGCCCATGAAGGATTTTAAGTTTGCTCATTTTCTCATCCTTGAGAGAATTGCAAAGATCAGAAAATGCTTGCGTTTTTCTTTCAAGGATAAGGATGGGTGTTGCTTTGGGGACCGAGGTTTCTTTTTCCTCTGAAGCTTAGGCTTTCCACTGCAGCCTCTGCCCTCTCTGTCCTGCCTGTGCCTCGCGCTGGCAGACAACATGATCCTTCTGTCAGCTGCCCACCATCCACTTGAACCCTTAGTCCCGATGGAAGAAAACATAGGTGAGTTGGCAGCAGAATGTGAATCCAGTAAGTTGCAACATTGGTATGTTTATCTGACCTTCAATGTTTACAAATTTGGCTGGCAGTCTCATGAGAGAGGGTTTGACCAACTTATTTGTCAATTGGACCTTAATGCTCTTCTTGTTTCTGGTCAGTCTGGCAATACTGTAAGAACAGCTTGTTCTAAACAAGCTCCTAAATGAGTTTGTGCTTAAACGGCGTCATGACATATTCTCAGTACCATCTCCTGGTCGTTTTTAACTCTGCCTTTTCAAGTTTTTTACTTATATGCTATTGCTTAGAATGATTGCTGTATTTTCCTAAGTAAATAGTATCATTCTGCTACCATCTTCACTGAGAGGGCATAGCTGGTCTTTTCTCCTTTGAAGAGAGGGCCTGACTGCTTTTCCAGGCTGCACTAAAGCTGTGCTATGTGACTGATGGAAGGAAGGAGAGAGGCCATTATCTGTAGAATGGCCAGAATTCAAGCAGTATGGTTTATAATATCATAAAGCAAGTAAACTTTATATCAGGTTTCTAAGAGAAACATTCAAGTCTTATCTTTGTCAAAGTGTCGCACAATTCTGGATGCTGCTGAAAGACACTAAGGATTGCCTGTTCTTCCACAGTTCGCGAATGGTCTTATGCTTTGGGAGTGCTGCAAAAAAATCCCTGTGCCTCAGATCCAGGCATTTCTGAATGTGGGATGTTTGAGAACAGATTATTTTCAGCCTCATCTATTTCCTGATTTTGTTCAGACTATTCCTGTTAAGCCTATGTAGTCAGGAAAGCTTCAGTGATTCCCAGCTCCAGCAGCCGCCTAATCCTAATGTCCTATTATCAACAAGACGTTTTATCAGAGGCTTTGCTGAACCCAAGATTGGGCCTTTAATTATTATCCAAGACTCATTCCCTGGTCCTGGATTGTCGGCTGTGGCCAGCTTCCACTGGTCCATGTAATGTAGATAGCCACAAAATACATCTCCTCTTCCAGGAATTTGCAGAGTCAGCTGGCTGCTGCCATGGGCTGCCTGGACCCTTGGGAGCCCTTTCTTACTGCAGACCAGTTTCAGCTTCCCTGGGCATCCTCTGCCCACTCCAAGGCATCCTGGCTACTTTACCTCCCTCCTTCTGTACGGGCCAAAATGCTTTTAATGGGCTTCTGCAGACTCATCATCACTTAGTGTTAGCTTTCGGATCAGCAAGTGTAGGTGGTAAATCTGAGAGAAAAAAACATAATTCCTGTGTTTACTGCTCAGAAGCATCTTGTGCAGTGAGTTAATGTTGAGAGCTCAGGTAGACACTATTTTGTTCTCTGCGTGTGGAGACAAAGGACAATGCTTCCTTCTACCAATGGCGATGGAAACTCTTTTTGGCCAGGACTCTCTCCTGTGATACATGGATCAGTAGCCCCAAGGTTGGGATTTGCTGACAGCCAGGAGCTACCACAATTATTATTATATTATATTATATTATATTATATTATATTATATTATTAATAATGATATTTCCAAGAAGGCTTCAAGCATGTGCACTGCATCTCTCTGCAAACTGATTTCATTGTTGCTGGATTTCATATCAGTTTAACAAAATGCTGAATGTGCATAGTTCCTCTTAATTTTATCTTAAAATAGGACATCTAAATAAGGCGCTCTGTAGGCCTTTCCCAGTCTCTCCTGGCTGTCAGCTTTCACTGAGCTTCCCCACACCTCCCACGGCATTTTTCTCCAGGGTAGGAAGAGATTCTGCAATGTAAGTGGGATTATTCATGGGTGACAAATGTAGCCCGGTGTGACTGTGGGATAGAGAAAAGCAGATACAAACTGCAGAAAATTTGTGAAATGGAAGCAGGGTTTATAGAGGGGATTACGTGCCATAATGTCTTAGATAGCAGAAGGCTGATCCTGTGCTGTGTTAAATGCAGCCTAGTTTTAGCCCTTCCATAAGCTGCTGTTTCCAAGGACACCAGGGAAGCTGGCGCTGTCTGTGCCATGGGGGCATTTTGTTCTTGCACCGTGTAAGGCAACCCAGGCTTGATTTCAAGTCTATTGAGGTTCCTCTTGCAGAAGTACGTGTCAGAGCCCATCTCTGTGGTGTCACCAGAACCACTGAGATGCACGGCAGTGTGTTCAGCACAGTCGCGGCAGTTGCACTGCCCCTAGGGCACTACTTCCCAGCAGCAGCAGAATACCCTTAATAAAAGCTGTATCTCCATCTATGTGGAGAACCTCACAGCAGACTCTCCAAAGACAACTTCTTATTTTAAAAGAATTTCTAAATAAACTCCAAGCCACATTTTTATAAGGGAGGATGGTATTTGTAGAAAAGGTCAAGGCTATAACAGTCGGCATCCTCGGAGATAGGAATTCTCAGCCCCTGCAGCTTCCCATAATTTGTCATGTCTTTAAACCCTCAAGTCCCCATTTCACATTCCTGATCAAGAAAGACATGAGGTTTCGATTTCAAAATGAAATGCTCCACTGGCTGGGATGTCTTTTCCTAAAAAAAATGTACAGAAACAATAATTGTTAGGATTTTACTAATTATATGGTCATGCTTAGCCCCAACCCTCTGCCAGGACCTGTTAGTGCTGGGATCGCAGGAACAGACCTGGGAGGGAGACCTTGTGAGGCATCAGTGGAGCTCCTGCCTCCGGGGAGGTCCAGCTGCACCCCTTTGCATCCCCTCTGCACCTTGGTCGGTCACAGGGCAGGTGACTGTGATGGGTCTGGGTGAAGCAGGCTGCCTGTTGTTGCTCAAGGCTTGAGGTCTGCTCTATTTGTCGCTGGGGAAGCATGCAGCAATTTCTGACTTTAGCAGGCGTGAGAGAAGCCTTTCCTGCGAGAGTCTGCGAGGAGAGCATGGAAACATGAACATAACTAGCAGTGAAAACTGAGTGGGATTTGTGTTTCTGGTGAGGTGTCAGGAAATAGCTTTAAAAATGCACTGCTGAGAGGCTTCCCAGCAAGCTTTAACTATTCCCTCACCTGTGCAGATCGCTGTGATGAATTCATCAGGCGTGACGCAGCAGAGAGCTTGCTCTGGAACTGCCTCGGCTCTCCTGGTGTCTCCAGGCGTGGGCTCTGGGAGGAGAGTGAAGGGCAGTACCTAGGAACTGGTGAAGATGAACGCAGAAGCACTGGCAGTAGGTTTGACTCAGCTCACTATGTGGGCTGACATATGTAAATTGCCATATACATTTGTAAATGTTTTGGTATGCCTGAGCAAGCCAGTATCTGGAATTAATTTTGTTCTTTTGGGAGGCTAGACAGGGAGCTGGTAGGAGAATAAATCCAAATGGACCACATGCATGAATCTTGGTAGGATTTGTTCAATTGGATGAGACCTGTGCATGAACGTGCACTTGCAGTTTGAATTGCCTTGATTTGGTTTTCCTTACCTCACTTGCAAAGTGACTCAAATCAAATTGAACTATGATCACTCCAGTCTTGAAGCAGACTTGTATGCTGGTATGAAGCATATTGTAAGTGATACACTTCTTAGGGTTGTGCAATGCAGAATCCCTGCTCTGCAGTCTGTTTTAGGTCTTCTTTTTCTCTCTGTGCTTCTGTACTTTTAAATGTCAGCACTGTTACTTACTGTGCTATTTTGTGAGACACAATGCCCTACGGGAAGAAAAGGGTCACTTCTCCATCACCAACGTCTAGCCACTTTTTGGAACAGAATGCAGTTTCACCACTTCATGCATCAGGAGGTGAAAAATAACTCTTCTAGTTGAAATCACAAGGAGGATGGTAGAGGGCAGAATGCAGTTACCTTAGCTGCATCATAGCCACAGTGCTGACCAGCTCCTGCAAAAAAATGCAGTGGGATCTTTAATACTAACGAGTGGTCCAACACCAGCACAAGCTATTCCTTGGCTATAGCTCGGCTGCAGGTTGGTCTGAGATCACATCCCACCAAACTCTGTCACATCTCCGCTGGCAAGATGCACCTTCCCGTTGGTGCTTGACAGGTCCATGGCAGGATTCTAAAGAGCTGTTGCACCTAAAGGCAAAGAAAAGCTACAGGTCCTAGATTGCTGCAAATCACATTTAGGCTTGTGAAGCCCATCTCATCCAAAGGCTTCAACTGGATTAGTTATTTTTAAACCCCACAGAAGGAGTGTTAAAAATGTGCTTTTTCATGCAAGCAGCCTCAAAAAAACCCCCCGTGCTTTATGTTCTGAGGTGCTTTCTCATAATTTCCCCCATCTCCTTACTGCCTACACCCACCCTGACACTATATGAAAATGACTTTGGAGACAACACAAAGTGCTGTTTCTGCAGCCTGCTTTTCGTGAAACTTAGGATTTTGCTTTCCTCCTTTGCTGAAGCTCCAGTAAGCCTTCAATATTTTGATATCTGATCATTGCTGGGATAGTGATGGAGTGATCTGAGACAGGATTACAGTTACTGTACATGCCTGTTATGTCCCTGTACAGAGCCACTGGCTGGTACTTATTGATAAGATTATTAATAGCTGGCAGTGGAGAACCAAATGGTTGCTCTCTGTTTTTAAGGTAAAATCTTGAAAAGGTAACTCTTGCTATGAATAACCCTACATGGACTGACTGGGTCTTTATACATGCAGGACAAATCTTATCAGCTGTTACAGCTTTTAGAAAGCATTGCTGTTGTATTTGTTCATGGGTCTGGCTGAAATCCAGTGCTTAGGGCTTTGGCCCCATGCTGGGTGCTGCTGACATCTTGCCTGTGGGCAGGTGCTATGGGCAGCCAAGATCCCCTTCCTGGCCCTTATGGGATGTACTTAAAGTTGAACCTATAGCAAACCTGATTGAGCACATTGTTGTGCTGCTGCCAACCTCCCAAGGGGATTTTGTAGTCCAAGATCCATCAGGGTAGTGAGCAGAAACCCATGAGTACTTATATCCCTCTACTGCCCTCCTAACGTGAATACGGACTAATTTAAAGCTGATGAGGCGGCTCTGACATGCTGCAGTGAACCAAATCCATACCTCCTGCCAAGAGAAAAAACTCCCAAAACAAACAGAGGCTTTGTCTGAGCCAGAGAAGGGCACGAGCTTCTGCTCCTCTTGTTTTTCACCGTCTAGTTTGTTCCACATCTCCCTTTCTGCCCTCAAACCAAGCTGCCAGGTCACAGCTAGGCAGCCAACGAGGCCTCCCTCTGCCAGGGGAATGACACGCTGGTGATGAGGTCTCTGTCCCTGTGCTGGCTCTCCCCAGTATACCGAGAGGAAGGGCTGGCTCTATCCCCGCATCCTGCCCCAGCCAGGACCTCTGGCGCTGCCCAGCTGGCACCAGCGACGGGCTCTGGGGGACAAAGCACACACGTTACCTCTGCCCTCTCGGCGGGACCCACTGGCCCAGCTTCAGAGGGTTTTTCTCCTCCCTTATTGCAGCAGCTGAAATTCCAGCTAAGCAAAACCCAGCCACACTTATTCAAAACATTTATTAGTCTTTAAGGAAAATAATAGTGTGAAAGGTACAGAGCTTTGTCTAAAGCCATATGCATTTTCTTTTTTTACAAGCTTATTTGGCTGCAAATTCTACATGAGATAAAACTAGTATGTTTTTCTCCCAGAGATTTGGAATTAAGGACAGTTTGTCTTTTTTTTTTTTTTTCTTTTTTCCTTTTAGTTCAGCACTTTACGTTAGGACAGCATTTTCAGGGTTTACTGCTATCTTTTTCCAGTGGGCATTTTGCTTCTCCCAGTATTTTCATTCCAGAACAAGGCTCATTCCAGATGCAAAGCGTAAAGGAAACATTCAGATCTTGGCTTTTAAGCTAAACCTCCTTCATGAACAGCACGTTCACAAGGAATGTTAATTAAAGCATCATACAGTATCTAAATGGACTTTTTTTTCTTTTTATAAAGAATTAAGGCTATGTAGATGTCACAATAAAATAATCTCAGGTAAAACGCACCCTATTTGTTAGATATGAAAGAAGGTTTAACAATAAATAAATGATTTATGCTGTCAATAACATTATGGAACTGTATAAAACTATATTTACGCAGCTTTAAACATAAAAAAAAAACCATACTAGTGGCATGAATATATACAACACAGGTCATGACATACGTTTAAATTATCATAGCCAGCAGTGTTCTTTTTTAAATGGAGACACTATAATAAATAGAAATGTTAAATATTTACAATAATAGCATATGTGGAATCAGTAGATGAACACATAAAATCTTCACACACAGAGGAAAAGAAAATTATGCCTTATACAAAAATCCCCCCCGGCCACAGCTTCCCCCCCCTCCCCAATTTTCATTGACTAAACAAGGGGAATATACAATTTCCCCCACAGAATGAATGAATACAAATAAAACTGTATGCATGCCGAGGTGATACGTTGACTGAGACATTCAAGGATGTGGATCTCTATGTTTGGTTCCCATTGATGAATCAGACCTCTAATGAGAGAGATCTTATTTTAGTTCAATGCAAGAACATCACATTGATAGCGAGTTGTTGTTTCTGTTTTGCATTTGGTTTTTTTTTTCCCTTTTTTTTTTCCTTTTTTTTTCTAAAATGCTTGGATTGTCTTTTTGGTTTGAGCTTGTTCTTCATGGTGGCCATATGCCACCAAGGGGGAAAGGACGCTCACAGGAAACCCATGGAGGCATGCTAGAAACCTTCTTATGGTACTACCAGCAGCCACTTAGTTTTTGGAGCAGAGGAGCTGGCCATCAGAGGCAGCCCCAAACCAACCTGGCAAGGTTCTCCACGGGACAGCTGTACCACTCCCAATGGGGCAGCTGGCACTCTCACTGCCAGGAGCTCCTCTCCTCATGCTGACACACGGTCTTCACTGCTACAGTACATGACTTGATCCCACCTCTTCCCACTTAAGTCGAATGAAAATTTTGTCACAGAACTTAGCTAAAATCAGGCAGGATCAAGGTCATGTCTTTAAAAAAGACCTGGTGATCACATAGACACACACCCTTTCAACTTAATGGTCCTCTCTTGCTTCCTACGTGGCTTCTATTAAAAGCAATGCCTGTAACTTCTGCGGGTGGATACATGCATTAAACCCTGAACGTAGCTATTAGGAGCTGTGTTCACTTAGCAGTAACTAAAATCTGAGTTGGAAATTGTAGCCAAATTCCAACACCCTCTACTGTTTATACAGCTCCTTCCCACCATGCGACAAGACGTACGTTAGTTCACTGGGTACGTTCTGTCTCTACTTAACTGCCTTCCTGCCCCCACAGCTTTCCTCCCAAACTTTCCAAATGAGAAGGCTCAAAGCCCTGGTGTGATTCCCACTTTCTAAGAAAACTTGCTTTTTCTCTAGAGGAAGCTGAAGAGCTCACTCTTCTGTCCCTGTGGATGCTGTAACCTCCATTTCCAGTACAGTATCTGGGGATATAGGATTGCTGATCTGCAACCTGAGAATTACAATTGCATAGGGGGTAGGAGAGATGTGTCCGAACACCTCATTCACACTTAACTCTTAAAGACAATAAGCTCTTGACACTCTTCATCTTTAGTAACTCATTCTGCAGAGACTGGTGGTCGTTATCCGCATGACAATTAAAAAAAAGTAGTCAACCGCCTCTCCTTATCTTTGGCATTTGGATAAACCACAGCTGATAGGCAGGTTAGAGTGGGGCTCCACATCCCAGCAAACTGCACCATGCTACCGCTAAGGAGAGAGATTTCTGATGGGCCTCCAACGCCCTACAGAAGAACTAAGTATATGGAGTCCTCTGCTGTCTGAGCCTTTGCCCATCCTTTAACCTTGGGTTGTCCATAGGGTGGAGGACCTGTATCACTGAGTGGGCAGGTGCAAGCAGAGAATATGCACAGGGCTTTTAAGAGGTCCATGAACATACTCTTGGGGGTCCTCCATACTGTGCAAGTCTTAACAGTCACATTGCCTTGTCTGGAAGCTGGCTACTCGCCTTTAAAATGCTGAAGTGACTGGATTAGTAAGTGTCAAGTTACGCAGTGGTTAAAAAACAAACAGGGGGCACTTAAGCTAGGCAGCATCACCCAGATGGGAACAATGGCTCAGAAGTTAGTTAAGAGAAAGCGGTGGAGCTCCAGACTACGTGGTTCCTGTGCGAGAGATGGGGTAGCTATTTCATTAGAGAGTGTCACATAGAGAGCCCTGAGCTCTTCCGTTCTCAGCCACAGGCAGAAACCAAATCCCCCTGGAATTCAGCCATCTGCTGTAAGGCTGTGCCCTAAACCTTCAGAGGTGCTAAGCCACAAGCAGCCACATGCAATCTGGCAGAGACCTCTAGGAACCTTCTCCCCACCCAAGGGACCAAGAAACAAACAAACAAACCCCCAAAACAATGCAACAACCCCTAGACAAGATCCTGAATTTCAGCTGATGTCCATGTCATAAAAAAAGGGGAAAAGAATTTAGTTGGAGACATTTCGCCACGCTTGGTGGCTGCTCAAGTGTCGAGTTTGCTAGATCAATAACCCATTGCCACTGCTCTCCCTTTGCTACTATATACACTGTTGTTGAGGTCCATATATATCTTGCAATGCCCTGTGCTTGACCTCTGAATGGGAAATGCTTTGGAATGTCCATAGAGGGGAAGATGGGTCTCAACAGAGGAGGTTTCCAGTGGAGGGGGAGGACAGGGGAAACAAGGAGTTGGTGCCTTTTTTCACCTCCGGATGTCAGAGAAGTCGGGCAGTTCGTCCGCCCGGTCCATGATCCCATGTGCCCCTTTGGGACCGTGGCCCCCAGCTTTCACCCGGGCATGGGCATTTGGGTGGCCCTTAGTACCTCTCTCTCCCTTAGACACTCGCGAGCTCTCCCTGTGGTCAGAGTCAGAGTGGGCCAGCATGTCCCCACGGCCAGCAGCAGCTTTGCTGCCTTCACCCGGCTTCTTCTCAGGACCCAGGATGGTGTCACCGTGCCCAGCTGAGGTGCAGAAGCTCAGAATGGAGCAGAGACTTCCCCAGTTCTGTTCGCACTGGGCCTGGACGCTTCTTGTTATTGCCTTTTTTACCTCCTCGCCACAGGTGAGCAGGATATTCACTAGGTCAACATACGGCCTACAGGTAAAGAAGAAACAGTGAGAGGAGAGTCAAAAAAATACATATGGATTATCTCTTGGTAAATAAGTGTAACAGCCTCTCTGACTTACCCTCCCTGGTGCAGAGCATGGTTCAGTAGCATCAGCCCCTGCTGACTTGGCAGCCTTGCAGAGCAATTCTGTACCATATGTTTATTGCACAATGTATTATATTCTAATCAACCATATTGCTGTAAGAAATGCACATGATGGCATCCTGTTAAACAAAGCTTCACTCAAGTGCTGGACCTGCCTTGTTTGCTCCTGCACGAGAGATGCTCTGGGAGAACTGTGATGTCCACCAGAGGAAGATGAGGTCTACGTGCATGGCAAATGGGGCTGCTGAATGGAAGAACTACTACCTCACACCTGCCATGTCAGGATACATGACACAGGAAACCTGCTCATGTCCGGAGCCACCAACTTCATCAAACAGCTTGCTATCTCCAGATGAATGGCTGGTACAGAGCAAATACTGATCACTAGTTCGCAAGAGAGGCATTTCCTCACCTCTGCAAACAGCAGCAGATACTCAGCTAGGGGTTCTCTAACTTTTGTCATAATCTTCAGCCTTCCCTGAAGCACCAGGTGTTCATCTCCACCACAAGCCAGATCCTATCTGCACTCAGGATCCAACTGCACAGAGCTCAGACACATGGAATCCACTTTGGTGACACTGTTTCTTCCCACACCATGTTTTTTTCTTCATTTCCTTAGAGTCAAGTACAGCTTTCAGTATATACACTTCCCCAGCCAAACAAGCCACGGCCAAATACCGTTTCTGCTTCCCACCCATCCTTCTGCACCACCCCAGCACAAGGCAGCCCAAGTATGGGTACTTCAGCTTCCTCAGCCACGGGTCACTGAGAGCAGCAATTTTAAAACAGTTGCAGTTACAAAGCTTTGTGGGTCAATATTGATGTTGTCTATTGACACAACAGCTCAGCTGCTAGCAGGCCCAGGTGGACATGCTTAAAAGCCTTCCATGGTAGGAACCATCCACAGGGCAAGTGGAGAACTGCCTGGGGTCAGCAGTTATGGTTGTATGGGGTGGTAGAGGTGCACCTTCTGGGCACACTATCCATCAGCTCTGGTGGCTGTGGACAAGTTCAAATCTCTTCCCACGAACTAAGTCAGAAAGATAAGGGAAACCAACAGATTATGATCAGTGTCTGACACTACCCTAATTTCACTTTGCCCGACTGCTTAAACTCATTTTGAATGACTAATCTTAGTCACCTCTTCCCCTATCTCAAAAATTTTTCCCATGTTTGGATTGTTTCTGCCTGTTTAAAAAATATATATATATATTTCTTGGAATGCAGCAGTGATTGATCTGCCAGGGCCTGTCACCACCTCTTCCATAGCAAATCAGCCTGACCTCCACCCCATCACAGCTGACTCAGGAGGAGACTTCACCACCCCGATCACGTTCCTCAGCACTCATTGGGAGAAAACAGCCAGAATAAAATAGTCAGAGAACAAGTCTGAGAGCTGCCACTTGCTCATCTGCTCTTAGGTTTTGTTTTGAACATAAAATAGAAGAGAGAGAACTGAGCACATCACACACAAAGTGATCCAGCAGAAGAAAGAAAAAAAAAATAGAGAAATCAGTCGTTGAAATTGGGCATAACCTTTACAAAAACCTTTATAAAGAAAAAGGTTGCTGGTATGATTAAAAAGTGGCTCAGCTGCCAAATATTTCAGGTATTTAGAGTCTGCCAGAGCCCTGTGGATTAATACTGGCCCATTTCTCCTTCACTGTTTTACTTGCTGCATTTCAGCTGGCCTGACCATAGTACCTGAACTGAGCACAAGGCTGCAAGTCAGCAGATGTGATTTTATTTCCAGCTCTGCCACACTTGCCTATTGATCTTGAACAAGTTCCTTAGTTCAAGAGCTTCAGAGATGGCCTCTAAATTTAGGGGAGAGGAGGAGGCTGGCTGGCTTCTATTTGGGGAGTCCCACATTGGAAAGCTAAGCTGACTTCGTGAGATGCTGAAGTGTAGGAAGCTCTAAATGAGATCGTGCAAATTATAGGTGTTCAGCTGAATGACCCGTGTCTTCTCAAACCAAGAATCCCCCAGTTAAGCCCCTCAGAAATAAGCAGCTGCCTTTGAGCATTCTTGCTTTAGCCTGTTCATAAAATAACTTGCTCCCCTCTGGACAGGCTTTTGGCTTTCATAGTTCTTCCCATACCCAAATGACGGAGGAGTGTTACTTGGTGTCAGATACCCAGTTGATAGCCTACTAACACAGCCTGAGCAGTGCTCACAGAGAGGTGCTGCTGTGCAGGACAGAGCCCTGATTCCCCACTCCCTGAGGTGGTGGGATGCTGCCCACCACTCTGGGCCCAGCCAGCAGCCCTGGTACATCCAGGCTCTGCCACCAGTCACGCCTCTCATCCCAGCCTCAGGAATGTCCTTGCTTTCAGGCCACCATCTTCAGCTTGTACAAAACACAGCAAAGGATTCTGTGTTTAAGAGTAAACCGCCTTTGAAGCATCTCTCTGCAACTGCAGCTGAAGTATTAGGGTGGTGGTTTTCAACAGAAAGTAAGGGAACTGGAGTACAGCACCTTTGGATACCAATGCAAATGCAAGGCTGAAAGTCCAAAACAAATGACTCTTTAAAAAATAAAAAAGTATCTGTTATGACCACTGGGACTGGGAGTTTCTGTGCTCATGTCCACTAGGGATACAAAGGCATAGAGGCGTGGCAGGAAGATGCTCTAAGGGTAAGCCTGTTGCCAGGCTGTGGCTCAGCCTTCTTGTTTGGGAGTGAGATGTTCCACCTGAAAGAAAAACAGGCTCAAATTTTTGCATTTGAGCATAAAGAGTTGGTACGAACAGCTTGTGCCTGCTTTATTGCTGTCATGTAGCAGCTTTGATCAATTCCAAATAGGACTCATGCCTGCCATTCCTCAGAGGGCAGCTGTGTTCCCAGTCAGAGGGATGAACTTCTCAAAATCTGACTTGTGCCTTCATTTTGTACACCTCCATGTTTTATTAAAAAGCATCTGAGATTAATAAAGAGTAAGATGAATGGGAGATTACCTGGGGGACTGCAGCTCTTTCAGGGACAATTAACTACAAGACATTTCAAAGTATGTATTTAAAGAAGAAATTACCATCTTACTGACAACTTTACACAGACCTTCTTCCCCCTTCTCTAGCTGTCATCTTTAACAAGATACTGGAGTCAGGAATGGTGCCTTTGAGCTCAGAAAGCATAGAGACACTGTGAGATGCCTCTGGAGACAGCAGAGGCCAACACTGTATTAGCCAAAGGTCCAAAAAGAGACAGATCCAACCCATTTAATCTTCCAGTCACATCTAGCCCTTTTTAAACAAACTAGTCTTCAAGGGCCCCTGTGAAGAAAGCATTACCTTGGTCTGGTACATGGCAAAATAAGACATGCTTAAAGCCAGAAGGAAGTGAAACAGCTCTTGGGCAGATGCACAGCCCACTGGCACCATCATGCTCCTGGAAGGAGCTCCCATGCCCCTGACTGCACTAGCACGGAGACACTTACTCATGCTGCAGCAGGTCTTTGAAGTGAATCATCTCCACAATGACCTGGACGTTCTCCTTGGCAGCAGAGCAGAGGTCATGCTTCAGGTAGCACTCCCGCTGTAACTGGAACACCATCTCTTTAATGGCAGGGCACTTACGGCTGATGCAGCTGAATTTATGCCTCAAGGCATGAGCCTTACACTTCAGAGCGTCTTTAATGAAGGATTTTCCCTGAGAAGAAAAGAAATAGAGTAGGTCTGTACTTTTGTCCATTAAGCACAGCAGCTGATTTATGCCCAGCTAGCTGCTCCTCTGTAGCACAACGTCAAGGGTTATTAGATTGCTAAGGGTATCACTTAATGGCTTCCCCCCTCTTCTCTTTGTTTCTCTGCCCTTAAAGACCATGCCAAATTACCCAGCTTTGCTATCCCAGTGGAGCTGAACACACAGGGACCCCTCGCTAGTATTTTGAGGTTTCCTCTGCCCCAACAGCTGAATGCCCAACAAGGGAAAGGGCAAAGGTAAGCACCTTGAAATAATTATGCTTGACTTACTGGCTTTGTTCGCTTCTGGGGTGGCAGCACAGCAGCTCCACACAAAGTAGAAGGCATCCTGCTATGGCTGAGGTCCATACCCCACGACCATAAGCAGATACACATTCGGTAATGGCAAATTAGGTTTTTTAAATTTTAAAATTAGTTTGTGAACTCCTAGACACATATGTGTGGTCTGTATGCACCTGCCCCATTCTTCAGAGAAGGGCTCAAATCAACACAAATAATAATCCTACTGTGTCTTGACGTCTGTTTGCTGCAAGAAATTTTAAGTGGGATTAAGAAAACCAAATCAAGAAACTAAAAATGTCAGTTGCAGGAAAGCTGCTTTAGCAGCATCTCTTTAACCACTGTTTGCAATTCTTTTGTCCAGTTGCTTAGTGGGCATCAAAACCATCCCTTCCTTGTTTCTTAGCAATCTGCTACTACAGCTGCCATACCTGGTGCGTGTCTCGCAGTCTGACAACTCTGCTCAGAGTCCCTTTACTTTGCTGAGCAATAGGTGTGTGGAAGCCTCCTGCATTGTCTCTATCTCTTCATTACCTTCAGATTATTTTATACAAATGCTTCACGAAGACCAAATTCCCGTTATCCTTTATGCAAGGAGTACACTGGTATACAGCTCCACTGACATTAACTAAGATTCACCCAGACCTGCAAGCAGATGTTGTCCCCAAATTGTTTTAAGCCTGAAATGTTTCTTGCTGATCAAAAAACAGCTTCAGTCATCATTCCTTTCTGTTCCTCGTATCAAAGACACTTACTTGCCCTTCTCTTCAGTAACACACATGCACAGCACAGTAGGCAAATAAGGGTGAAAAAGAAAATTCTTATATAAACCAAACCTGTCATCAATTCTCAGGTTACAGAGACAGGGAAGGAAAGCAGAAAGAGAATGGAAAATGGCCAGTGTCAGTCTTGTCATTTAATGCAGCCTGAAATAACTGCAGATAATACGGAGATGAGCTGTGAAAAACCATGTCATAGTATAGGTTAAAGTAATCTCCACATTAAAAAAAGCTCCAGGGATGTAATACTTTTGCACTGCAATGGAGACAGCTTGGAGGTGAAACAGGCTATGTTGGATAAGCAGTATCTGGGGATCCCTGGAAATAGTCATCAATGGCTACACTCAGCCTTCATAGGCACGTTTCCCTCCCCTTCCAACAGAGCTTATTTCTTTGGTCAACTGCATTCACTGACAGACCATTGTGCAAAAATAAATGAGCCTTTTCTGGAAGCCACCTGGAAATCAAGTTGAACATTTTCAGATACTACAGAAGAAACAATTCCTGTTTTAATGGCTAGCCAGACCCCTTGTACACCCTTGATAAGTTGAGCCTAAAACTCTAGCACTTCAAAAGCGCTTCCTACTGGATGGTCTCACCATCCCTCATGGAACAGGCTGAATCCTGAAGGCAGCTCTACTTTGTACCATGCTTTTAACAGTGCCATGTAGCTGGTGCTTTTAGTTGTTATACTGTAAACTGCATGGTCACGCCAAATGCTGCTGGCCTGTCATAATTTTCTCTTCCCTCCACACTCAAATGGGAGAGCAAGTTTACAAGACATAATAACAGGATGTCTCAATGATGCATCAATGGTCTGAGGAGAAAATGAAGGAGACAAACTTAATACCATCTAAGTAACACAACATTACTGCCTGAACCAAAGACTTAGTTGAATAGAGCAGCTTTAGGAGGTTGTGCGTACTGGTTGTGTGCAAGCCTTGAGAACTGACTTTAATAACTGCACATTGGGGAATATTTCGATATGTCTCAGTGAACCGGGAGCCCAAGCTGCATTTCAGAATCAGCTTTGAACAAACGTGGCGTAGAAGCTGAAGCTGCTTGGTGTTTCTGAAAACCCTGTTCAGCTACGCTAGTGTTCTGGTTTAGTGATCCTGGGTACAGGAGGAGGCAGTGATTACCAGGAGCTGTAGCTAGAGACAGCCTGTCTCCTGGGACAGGCTGCACATGGCTGCTCTCTTACTGTTCTGGGGCCTTGATTCTGGACCCTTCAACAGAAAAATTCTTAGTGAAGCTTGTCATATGCAAAAGTAGATTTACTCTGTAATGGTAACTTTTTTTGCCATGCATGTGTTAAAGCACTAAAATACATGCCACGTGTATACTGGAAGCAAGCAGATAGGTAGGACATTTCACTGTGTTACCTGGGCATCAAATTTTCCAGCGTTGTGCAGGAATGTCATGCAGATCTCGTGTAAGCCTCGGATCTCACAAGAATTGTTTTCAAAGCACTCGAACACTCCACATCCCACATCGCCAGCATTAACCAGGCAGTGCTGGATTTCAGCTAAAATGAGCATTGGTTACAGTTAATTTCAAGAACTGTTCATAGAAGCCGGTGGGGGGGTTGGGTGGGGAGGGAAAGAGTTGTGCTGCTAACATCATCAGTTCAAAAGAAAAAAGCACATAAGTTATTGTACCCACAGTATGCCCACCTTTTGTAGAAGTTAGGCCAAAACTTGGGTGTGTTATGTTATGAAAGTGATATCCAAGAAATAAATGCCAAATCCACCGTGCTTACACCAAGCTATTTCACTTCAGAACTCTCTAATGCTTTTGCATTCCTCAGGAGCAAAGGATGGGCATGATTTTTGCCATCTGACTTGTACAAATTTCCCCCATCAAATTCATGTGCCAAAAGGAGAAGCCCAAGACTCAACCAGCTAAAAATTCTCATTTCTGGCACTTCAGCTAGTTTCTGGCGATTTAGCACGATGTTTTTTACAGACCACTGGGTTTCCTGTCTTGATGTCTACAAAGTCAATGGCAAAACTCCCCCAATAAAAAAAAAGGCCTTTGCACTGAGTGTTGCATAAAGGTGCAACTACATCCTTACCTATGCAGAAATCAATTGAAAACAAATAGATATCTATATATGTAGTACATGAAATAGATGCACTGGAGCTAGCTGTTACATACATGTTTATCCTGCCCTTTCAGATGTTATGTAATACTGAAGAAAAAAAAAAAAAAAAAAAAGAGCTGTCTAATACGAAAAAAAAACCCCAAAAATCTAATTCTTAACAAGACAGCTTCTGGTCCTTTTAAAAAAGAAAAAGGATGTAGTAGCACTGCCAGAGGGAAGGTGGTTGCTGAAGAAGCCTGGGGAAAAAGTTAAACAGGGGCAGCTTTTAGACCAGAACTGAGGATGCTAAGAATTCCTGTACTCTGTGCCCTAGTGGTACCTTTAATTAAAGCTCGCCCTTGGGAGCCAGCCTAATCCCCCTCCGAACCGCAGCATGTTTCAGACATCCCCAGCCTCCCCCTTCGCCCTGCGGTCCATTTGCAAGTCTTTACAGCAACTTTCGGTCTAATTTCAACCCGCTGCAAGGCAGAGAGAGGAGCCGCGGATGTAAATGCGGAGANTGGGGGTGGGAGCCGGGAGCCCCGGGGTGGGCTCCGGGGATTGTCTCAGCCACACGCGAAAAGCTGCGCAAACACACACGCACCGGGGGGGATGTGTGTGGAAAAATGGAGCTCTTTGTGGAGCGCTGCAGAGCGCGGAGCTGGGCTTTTCTGGGGCCGGGAGCTCAGCTGTAGTGCTTGTGTTGGCATCCGGATGCAAACCCTTTGCCGGATCACATGTCCTGGCTCCAGCGTGCTGAGAACTGCACAGTGCCGTGATTCACATGTGGCAGTCCCTAATGGGCATTCGTGCANCAGAAAGGGGGGGAAGGGAAGCGTCTGGATCCCGCGCTCTCTCTTTGCACGGCTGGGAAGCGATCCAGCGAAGTGCACGCCTCAGCTCTCTCTTTCTAGGCAGATAATACCCGGGGGAGGGAGCGCAGGGGGCGGGAGAGAAGGAGAGAACCCCCCGGTCCGCTGCATCACTGCACGGCTCCCCACGGAGGGGGCAAAGCACCAGTC
>VZZY01015474.1:36702-145656 GCA_013400335.1 Eurystomus gularis
CTCCAGCTGCTGCCGCCGCCCGCTTCCTCACAGCTGTCAAAATGCACTTGAGGAAATCCACTCACACCTCCCCGAGCAAGGGTCTCCTCGGCGGGACGTGCCACCGCGCCGCAGGACCATGGCTCCAGGGCTACGCACCAGCAGGCACGTTTTGACCCCCCCTCGCAGCCCCCGAGGCAGCCCCGCCGGCCCCGCTCGCCTCCGCCGTCCCTCCTTCTGACCCAGGCCAGGAGGCTTGTCTGCTGGGCCTGAGCAGCGCCAAGTTTGTTTGTCGTTCTTCAGGGTTTGACTTCGAAACGTCTTTTTAAGGTTTAAGTTCCTAACGGTGGTGCCAAGCTCGTGTGGAAATTCCCTTTTATCAGTGCGCTGCTGCCTTGTGAACTGCAGCGGGCAGCTCCTCTCCAAAGAGCTGGTGTGCCAAGAGTGAGTGTCTGCAAAGCCCCTGTGCCCCTGGGGTGAGCTCTGCCCTTTTTGACAACAGGGATATTAAAGGAATAGGTTTTTCTTCTTCATTTTACCTCACCCTGAGTGCCTGGTGGCCCCTCTTTTGTCCTCGTTCTCTTACTATTTATACTGCTGAAGAGTTTTGCTATTTAATTGCCTTTGCTAGGTCTAACTAGCTTGACTTTAACAATTCCCATCTCCGCTGTTTAAAGACCAGGCAGGGACTGAGTGCACTCTGGAGCAGCACAAAGGGAATACCGGCAGCAGAGTTTAAGGGACAGCAGTTTTCCTCTGTTGGAGGTGGTAACAACCAACGTACTGATCCTAACCACAAGTCTGTGTTATACATATATTTTATTTTTTTTTCTTGTGCCTCACAAATTGTGCTTCCTCCTAATACCTTTTCCCTGCTGCTTTAGGTCTGATGCCCTCCTGCAGCCATTTCTCATCAATCTTCCTGCCTCTTTTTTAAAGTTACAATTTTTGGGTGGGTTTTGCCCATTTGACTTAAAGGAATTACGCACATCCTCCACGCACCAGACCCCTGGTTCCTCCCCCTGGTTGTTGACTTCTCTAGTCAGGTCTCATCATTTCTCAGAGCGTGTCCTTCGAACCACACAGCCCTGGCTTCCTGACTGTGGCTCATCCTCCCCTTCAGCCCATATGTATTAATTGCTCCATCCAAGGTTACTTTCACATCTTTTCCTTACCAGGACCGTGTCTAAAATAGCACCCCCTCGTGTCACTATTTGGTGAAGAAATCTGCCGGTTGCCGGCCCGTTGAGCATTTCCCATCTCCTCCTGCTCGGCAGATGTGGGGCAGCGGGTGGCACGTAGAGCTGTAGGGTTTTTCCCTGCTTTTCTCTCTCGAGGTCACTCGTCAGGGTGCTCCTGGGATTAGAGGATCTAGTCCCACTCAGCTCTCCCTTAGCAAGGCAAGAAGCTGCGCCTGCATTTAAAGGTGAGCACTGTCAGGAAAAATGCACGTGATACGCAAGTCATGCTCTAGCAAATTTGGCATCTTTTGCAGCATGGTGTAACCACTCCCTGGCAGCACGATCGACTGCCAGTTTGAGTGCCAGGTAATTGTATAGAATAGTTACTGACTTCAGTGATTTAGAGGCTGGTTTCCAGAGACTTGGGATGCCTGAATCCTGAGACACTGAGCCTGCAGCTTTGCTCCAGCAGCAGGGAGCTTGCATGGACGCAGGCACCCTATTGCAGGATCATGTCTGTTTGTGAGGCATTCGATGACGTGTTTGAGGAGTAACACTTTGGAGAGGATCACAACTACTTCCAGCAGTTTTGAATGACTGCTGGCTTTTAGGAACACACAGTTCCCTTTAGCTAACAGACATAGGTTTTACTTTTTAAGAGTCTTTCATAATTTGATTAAAACTTTATATGATCAAGCTGTAGCGTGAGCATTTTGCAACTACCTTCAAATGGGAAGCATTTAATTGTATGAGGTTTTTAGGGAGATGAGCTGCTTTCATGATTATTAACAGGGTTGTGTCCCTGCAAGGCCGTTGCAGGCAGGTGAAGGCTGAGGAATGCTGTGCAAGAGGCTCTGGCACACAGGGAGAGTGCGAGCACACCCAGTTATGAAGGATGGAGAGGCTGATGACTTCAAAAGGGAAGAGGATGCTGTAAGGAAGGTGTGCTGAGGTCTGGATTCTGTTTTTTTAATCTGTGACTAAACAAATTTCACAGTAGAGTTAGAGTAAGCTGTGCTGTGCAGTCCCAGCAGTGCAATGGGATTTCATCAGACTTGAGAAAATAAGCAAGACAGGGGAATTTATTGTTGCCTCTTCTCCTGGGTAATTTCCCCACCTCGGGGTTTAGTGCAAGGTGCTGACTTGCAAATGACACATCATTACGAAGCCAGGTCAGAGCTCCAAAGCGTTTCTGGGAAAGTGGTCGGGAGAGTGGAGGAAGCTGCCTCTTGGACTTGGTTGCTCCTAGTGTGGGACCTGCTCTGGGAACCAGATTTAATTCCCACAAGTTGGTTCTCTGATGGTGCGAATAAAGCTGCTGACAGTGACTGAATGGGTTTTGACACTGGAGAACCTGCTAGGCCCAGTAAATGTAGGTCTGTTGGGAAGCTTCAAAGGATTGTAGTTTAAGCCACTTTCCCCTCCATCATCATCAATGTAGTATTTTTATGACGAATGAGCAGAAGTTGACAATAAAGCCACAGAGAATGAAATGCAAGAAAAGCCAGAGCTAATTATATTAAAAATTATACAGCCATTTTTTTTCCTGATTGCTTGAATAAAAATCAGATATTTGAGAAATGGTTTCAATGAGTCATGTATCAGAGATAAGATGGTTTGACTTCTTTGATGAATTATGAACTATTTTAAAGATTTATAAGCGTCAGAAATCCTGCCAAACGTTTTAGTATTTAGAGCAGCAGGAAACCACTCTGTGATATTTTAAAAAGTGGTATTTACTGAAGTAATTGGTTACTTTTTATGTGGAGTAAGAAAACCTGGTGCAGCTATATTGGACTTGACATAAAAGAAAGGTATGTAATTTGTTAGCAAAACAGGGTGGAATGTACATATTGTACCTGGGGAGGTATTTCAAGAAAGACAACTCCTTGAGACAAAAAGCCAAAACAACAGACACGTTAGGTTGCATGCCAGAATTGTTTATTCCTCAGTTAATCAGCTGTATAATGAGTGTCCAGAAACAATCCCTTTTGCCCAGGTAGTTTAAGTTTCAAACTTTGTAAGCTTTGTGGCCTTCATAAAATGGATTACATGGAAGTTGGATGAAAAACACATGTTTCTGAGAACATTTTCGTTCAAATAATAATAATAAAAAAATGACAACATCAGTGCCAACAATTTACTACAGAATATCTGAACCAGATGCTGTTAAACTATAATTCCAAACAATTTGCCAGAATTATGTATTTACTTTATTCTTTAAGTCAAACTAAAGATATGCATGGTTTTTATTACTTGTGGATATAAACAAAAATGTTATGTGATTACAATTAATATAAGGCAGATAATGCTGAACAGTCATGATTTCTGTGACTACTGCACTAGCTAAAGAAAAATGGAAGCTCTGCTGGTAATTATGTGTGAAAGGGTCATCAAAATGTGACTGTTCAAATTGAGACATATCAGACTCCAGTCTGCTTAGTCACCAGATAAGAGCATTGGCCAAAAGCATCAATTTCTCCCCTTTTCTCACAGTAGTACATTTTTTCCCCCCACTCTGGAGAGAATGGAGAAGAGATCTTCAAGACATGCTGAGTTACTTTCCTAACTAAAATAACGCATGGAAGGGACTCTTGTTAGGAGATACTTGTAGGCAATCTCTGACTTATCCAGAGGAGCTCTCTCTGATGGTTGAAAAGACAGACATTGAAGTAAAAATTGCCATCTTGAAAGGATAGAGTGAGTTTTAGCAGGCGTTTTTATGACACTACATGTCACTCAGGTTATAAAAGGTTCTAGCTGGCACTCCCACAAGCTGAAACAATCTTTACCTACTGTCAAGAGGCTCTCAGAAAACCTCAAATAATTTCTTTGAGTGAAGTGGCTACCTCAGTCAGCTGCTGCTTGACACATAGAAGTGCTGAACATCCTGTAACATCCATATTCCCAGGGTGGACTCCAAATCAGCAGGGAGAAAAATACATCAGAAACTAGAGAAAAGAGTTTTGAGAAGAAGCTTTGATTCAGAGAATTGTTCAGCGAAGTCACCAAAACCGAATTCCCCTATGTATTATAAAGAAAAGCAGAATCTGCAAAAGATTTGCAGTGGAGTCTCTGGTTTCATCCATACAACGGCCTGCTGGGACACAGCAACCTACATCTCCCAACCAAGGACTGCAGTGTCAGATCCTGCTCGGAGGAGCATGGAAACTCATCACAACTCCTCTGCAAAAATCCTGTTTCATTTTGAGAAAAACATGCTTTCATATAAAGCAAAAAGGAGTTGTCAGGGTCCCCTGTCAGAAGGCCACCTTGTATATAAAGCGTCCTCTTTGTTTTATGTGATTCAAGGTTAACGCATACTTCCTTATGGGCAGGATCAGGATCGAGAGATGAAGTGGGTGCCACCTGCAACACAGAATGGTTTTGTGTTTTTGAACCTGCCAAATCCTGAAGCAATAGCTGTAGGAGAGATGAGAATTACCACTACGATATTAATGCCAAAGCCCAATGCAAATAATTTAATTAAGTCTGAGAGTCACAGCTGACATTTATCGGACACACCCAGCTTATGTGTGTTTATGATGCAGTTACGTGATGCAGAAGTTAAAAATGGGTGAGATTTGCTAATCCCAGGGTGTCCTCCTTTGCAGTGCCAGATTATTCGGATGTTCTGTTTCCTTAGTTCCTCCTCAGCCTCACCTCCTTGAAGGAGCTACAAGTGATAGGTGCAGTCAAAGTGGACTTTGACAACATTTGTTTTTTCTCTGGAAGAAACTATCTTGGCATTCCTGGCCCTCCAATTCATACTATCCGTACCAGATTGTGGCCAGGCCAAAAAAAAAAAAAAAAAAGCTATCGCCCATTGTTCTAGGACTATCAGAAACCCAGGTCAGGTAACGGGACCGTAATTCCATAGGGCTCGCCAAGAAGGAAGCATGCCAGTGTAATTATAGTGGTAATTATAGCACTGTAGTCACCGCCCACGAAGTACGACTCTCTACAGAGTACAATGATTCCGGAATCAGAGTCCAAACAATATAATGCTCTTAAATTGCCCTACCCGCTCTTGGTTGGATTGACCTCGGACTGAAAGTGAATCTGCCTCTCCTGTGAATGGCCGTGCAGATGCCAGCAAACACAAATTGAGTGGGTGGTTTGCCTACCTCTCCTCTGCTTTTTCTCCACTGATTCACTTCAGCCAACAGTTGATACAGAAATTAAGGGCCAGGGTTTTTTTTCACATTGGACCTAACAAATTCAATGTAATTCTACAGAATGGGTAAGAGCAACAAGACACAAAAGCCTCTACGGGCCCATCTTGGGCTCTTGTTAACTTTTCATAACCATTATTCACATTTCACTTTGTACATGTAGACGGTCTTCCCACTGCTTTGGAACTTCTTGCCACAGATAAAAACTAACCCATAGGTCTCACTGTTCCCATGGCCTAACTATCATCGCTTGGTGGGACCTCTCATTTCACTTGTATGGAAACTAGGCAGATGCTCTGACACACAGCACAGCACAGCCTGTGGACCATGCTGGCTTAGAGATACTTGCATTTGTGACCTACATGACACACTCTATGGGCTTGTATTCTTCCTGTGGAATCAGGAGTACTGTCAGCTCAAATTCACATTAAAAAAAAAAAAGCTTTTCAGTGAATAGTTAATTGCCAAGTTGACAGTTGAGACTAAAGATTGTCCAAATCTTGACAATTATGAGCAGGACTTGGAGATAGCGTGTAGAAGAGCCAGGGTTCAATGTAGCAATCAGAGTCATGGAGCTGCAGTCCTGCTGCTTTGCATGTGTTAGAGGAGCAGTTACTAATACTGGGACAGGCAACTTTAAAAATACAAATTCAAGTCGCACTGCTACCCTAGGGTCTACTCATTCCACTGGCATCACTTGGATGCAGGAACCAGCCTGAACCCCTCCTTTTGCAGGGCTGATGCTAACATCTGTTTACAAATTAACCTTATTAATACCTTTATTATTTATCACAAAGTAACTTGCAGTTTGCCACTATGGTGTACACGTTGCCTACATCCTTCTGAGCATCATTTAATGTTTTTTTTATGAAGCTTAATTAACATTAGATTTTTGCTTGCAGTGGAAGCCTTTTACTTTGCAGTGCTGTGGTGGCAGGAGCAATGTCCTGTTTTTTATACATTGCCATGTGCTTGCTCCAGGGATGCTGTGCACAGTGTATCCACAAGCACGCACGCCTGCTTTCAGTGGGATCTGACGCCAATGAAAACACATTCTTTGAAGAGATAGGTAATTACTTAAGCGTTTGCCTAATGTTATAGCAGGACTGATAGACTGTATGAACCAGTTTAGTATTCCTAATAATATGTGGTTCGGAGCTGAATAAAAGGCTATAATTCTTTTGAGGGGTTCCACTGACATAATAAACCACGAGAGCTCAACTAGTCAGCAGAAAGCAAAGATTGGATTATAGCTGGGCTCATTAGCATAGGACTGTACGTGGTAGTTTCTCATGTCTGTGAAGGGATTATTTCAGAAGAATTTTTTTCTCCTTATTCTGAATTACTTTAAATCTGTAACCCAAAATGGAAGAATCGCTGGATGCTGTTTTCTGTGAGAAAAATCCTCAGAGATAATATTTGCTGTCTTCTCTATTCTAGTGTAATCAAATTTTATTCTGGAAGCCTGTCCATCAATGGAATTCAATTCTTCCATGCTTTCACCTGTCCAGCTATAAATAAGCCATAGTGCTACAGTACCATGTCTGGCTGGTGCACGTATGTACCCCCGTGCTGTCGTTCAGGTGGTTCTTCTCCCAACTGCATAAGTGTTTTGCCTCTCTATGGACCAAGACTGAACCCTGTATTTATTTAAATGCATTCTGTATGTGGGTTGGGTGGGTCCTTTCCTGGGGCTATTTCAGCTACACCCATTTTCATTGCCAGTAGTGGGCCCCATGTGCCAAATATGCTTTGATTTTTGGTTGATGTCATATTGCATTTATGAGTAGTTAGGGACCATTTCAAAATAGATATGTGTTTATATAAATATTTTTATATATATTTTGATAGCCTCAGGAAATCAAGTCAATGACTGAGGAAATAAATAGGCATGGAAAAAATCATAAGGGTATTGTTTATGAGCAGATTATAGTCAGATGATAATAACAAGCAGAATGAATCAATTGGAGAGACAGAATTGACATGATGGATACTAGCTTTAATACCATGTACTGAGCTTTCAGAACATCTTGTTTTAGGATTCATGTTTCTTGAAAATCCACAGGAACAAATTGGACTCTGGCTAAGTGGTTCAGACAGGGCTGACTGGAGGATAGAATGTGCAGAATGAAACCACAGACAGGGTGTCCGTGGTCTTCTGCTGCCTCCCAGGACTCCTCTTCTCTCTGCTTTTTCAAATCTCTATGTTCAGTCAAGTTCCTATTCTGACGGCATATTGGCCGAGGTAAATGTTGCCTCTGCTTTTGTGTCTTCTTTCACCAGCAGCTTTGCTGGGTGCCCAGAGAGCATCTGCCTGTGTGTATAGTGTCTCCAGCAGGAAGGCTGGGGTTGGTTCTCCCCAGTCTCCTGTGACACATGAGGTGTTTCATCCCAAGTGGAAAACAGGCTATCTGTGGCTCAGGTGTGTAGCGGCTGCAGAGCAGACTCCACCCCAGGGGTGCAGAGCACTAGCAGCCTGGAGGAGGACACAGCTCCCAGTGGTGTGTGGCTGGTAACGTGGCTCCATGTCAACCTGTCTCACCCTTGGGTTGGGGAGCATGATAGGGAATGTGCACAGCAGCCTTAACACTGACTGTCTAGATGCCTGAGACTTTTTGGGAAACTGTTTGCAGGGCATGGACTTGAGACTCATATAAATTGCACTGAGGCCAACCTCAGCTTGGATGGCACTAGGATTGGGTTGCCAGAAGTTTTTTCAATAATAACAGCAACTGTCCTAACTGGTGACATAGTAATACCCATTTATATGATTTATGGCAACAGTCTATGTAATGATTCCAGCATATACAAGCAAGACTGAACTTCTTTTTAGCCTCCTGAATAGAGGCAGCCATGTAACATACAGAGGAGCTTAGTACTTGTAGGAGTGTCCAGCACTGCCTGTGGCTGGAGGAGCTGTTTACATCTATCGTTTCAGCTGGCCCCATTAGGAGTTTTCAGGAAAGAAATTTCACTGGTGCTGAAACTGAGAGACCAAGTAGCCTGCTATCTGTGTTGTGTGTCCAGGTTCATCTGCCCACTTGAGTAGTGTAGTCAGGCATGGGGATGTTGTTTGTATTTGGGTCTAGATTATCAGTGAGTATAGAGCTTGTATTGTCTTGGCTAGGCCCATCATTGTGGGCAGACTGTCTGACTACAGTGGGTTGAGTCCTGAGATCATACCAGCAATTCTTCTTCCACAGCCAGTCTCCCATTATAGGCTGCTGGAACACACTGGGGTATTTTCAAATTCTTGTCGGCATCTGTCTGGGAGGGTTACAGAGTTCCCTCAGCATTTGCCTTTCTTTCAATGAACGTGTGTGGCAATCTTAATGTACTAAGCAGGCCAAAATCTTTGGGTTTGCATTTGCAAAAAATAGGCTGTTCAGTTTGTTCACTGCTGGTTAAGGTTTGCTGGGTTCGGAAACCACAGTGTACCCTCACTAGAGCACTCCTTACACAGCACAATCCAGGGCACCCTTGGAGATGTATGGGTATACATGTCTAACTATACAGTGTGTGTATACGTTCCTCACCATGTGCCTGGAAAGCAGCATTCAGTGCAGATGTCCTCAGCTGGCTAAAGAGCAGCGAGAATAGAGTCAAACTGGTCTTGTGACAGGGTTACGCAAGAACAAGTCAGGGAGCCCGAGTTGTATTTTGTGCATCAACAGACCTAACAAACAAGAGCCAGACTTGGGATGCTCAGTGCAGCTGAGTTTGTACATGTTAGCCACCATGGAAAAAATGAGCAGAGTCGAGGGAATATAGCACATCCCAGGGAACTTGAAACTTACTCCTGGTCTTCACATACAAAATCTTGCAGTTTAGTAGTGATTTACTCTCTGAATTTTGCTCTCAAAACCTTTACACATTCCTCAGGTGACACAAGCACTGCCTGTCAATCATCTCAACTGGTTCAAATGCAGCTCAGCATCATCCTGAAGGTATTTCTGGGGAGATGAGGTAGATGCGTGGTTTGAGATGAGCTTGGTTTTGACATCCTTTGAATTCAGATAAATGAGAAAGCACTGATTTTAGGCAATTTGTCTAAAGTGCATTGAGTAGTCCTTTTTTCAGTCAAAAGTCTCTATTAATTAACTGTCATAACTGTTCTGTGCCTCTTCTGTGAAGTTTTGATCAAACCTGTACAATTTCCTGGAGCCTGCAAACAACTCCATCACCCTAGTGTGATAAAGTGTGTCTCCTGAAATAATCAGATGATTAAACGTCCCACCAGGAGGATATTATTTCTTTCAAATTGTTGTCTAGTCCCTGCAAATTTAAGTTTTTTCTTGTTAAAACGATTTGGAATCCGTTAGTTTCCTACCAAAAGTTCTCTCTCTGTTTTAAGGACACAAATGACATAATCTATGTGAAGATGTTTTCACTTCTCAAATCTTAGGTTAGATTGTGTGTCATTCTCTAACGTCTCTCTTGAACATTTATGGGCTTGAATTACATTCAGTAGACTAAAGTATCACTGTTTTGCCTTGATATTTGCATACTGTTCTAGTTTGATGACATCATATCTAAACTATGAACATATTTCACTCTTGGTGTTTTATCCCAAGTGTCTGTTACATGGGGGGAACAGTAGATTTGTTTGTAAATAAACGTTTCAATAGTCAATGCACATGCCTGTGTATCTCTTGGCATGCATTACTGCTTCCACTGGGTTTGCTCAGGGCAATGTAGGTAGTTGCCTTTGGCTGTGTTCCAGGATGTTATTTTGTTTCTCTTTCACTGCCATCTGACCAGCGTGATGATGGCAGAGCTTCTGGAGACCTCTGCCTGGTTTAAGCACAGTCTGATTTTGGATGAGGACTAGGTCTTAACTTTGTCATTTCTAGAGAAGGAACTAGCATTTCGGGAGAGCTGCTCTTCTTGTTACGTCCTTTCTCTTTCTTCTGTTGTCACATCTGCCAGCCTTTCACTCACTGTGCTATTTCAAAGCCAGCCTCTCTTGTTGTGACACCAAGTACACTGAACTCTGTCCCTGTGACGTGACTTTCCACCAGACACACCTGCTGCTTGGTCATGTAATTCTTCTGCAGAATATAGTCTTTGATCCAGCATGGACTGGCAGAATATGGTCTTCAGTCCAGCATGAACTGGTCCAGCAGGAAGCAGCCAATTCCCACCACTCAGTCAGTAGAAATGGCATCAGCATGTGGAGAATCTTTTGTGTTACAAATGGGTTTCATGTACAGGCTTCACCACAATTTTACTTGAAGTACACATGGGGAGCAGTTCATGTCTGTCACTGGGAGAAATGGTGGGGAAACTGAGCTGTTCTCAGTCAGAACTTGTTCTTATTCCCATCCACTGGGAATGTCTGAAAAACATCCAGGAGAAAACATATTAGGACAGTTCACAGACAGATGAACTCATTCCAAAAAAGCACCTTACTCAGTTAATTTAGCTACAGATCACAGTGGTAAAACAGCAGGTAGCTGAAATGAAGGTCATTCAAAACCCCACAGCACTAGAGATACTGATCATTTCATTAGAAGTCCACCCCATATGAGCTTCACTAAAAGCTGTATTTCTCCTGTTGTAGCTGATAATTATAGTTTATTTGCTTCTTGCTGTTCCCATGTACTTCAGCTGTGCATGTTTTCTATGGGTTATGGGTCAGAGTTATTTCTGATCAGCCATGGGGCTTTCAAGCTGTCAGTGTCATACCTTCAGTGGCAGCCAAGCAGCCAGTGTTTTGCCTGGGCCTTGGGAAGAGTTGCTAATGGTGACTCTGCTGCTTCAGCAACTTCTAGTTTTCCCCAGTGTGGTTTCCCTACACTTGGGCAATACTGTCACTGGTGACCTTTGCCTCTATACTGCCTAGAAATGTCATCTGGCCTCAAATCCACGTGAGAAACAGGCGGTCTCTCTGAGCTGTGGGACACCTACCACAAGCTTGCACTTAGGCCTCCTCCAGTTTTTAGCCAGTTCAGTAATGATCCTTTTTGGAAGGGCTTTATTCCACACAGACGATGGGAATGGAAATTACATACAGATGGGGATTAACAGCTGGTGCTTTAACAAGACCCCTATTTCTGCTTCCCTGGAGGAATCGGTCTAGTTTAGGTCCAGTCCATACCTTCTTTTTCCTTACCAATGTAGATTTTGAAATTCCTTCGTTTAGTTGTTTATGACCTGACTTTTCACAAAAACTTTTTTAATGGAGCCCTCGTAAGAACAAGCATCTATTCCCTTTATGAGTTTTGTGTTCAGTTCAGTACAAGCTGCTTCCTAAATCCATCACTGGACTGAAGTGCTCCATCAGGACCTACCAAACCAGTCTCCTTATTGCACATTATGTGCCAGGTCCATCTCCTCCCTCTGTCTGGCATTTCAAGCGGTTTTCATTATAGCTGTCTGCAAAACTAGGGTCTATGCAGGGAACAGAGAAAAAAAGTATTTTACTAATAGCTATTGCTAAAGCATTTTGGTATAAGGACCTAAAATCCTTCATGAATATTGCAGTGGCTTCTCAGCAGCCCTCCAGTCCGCACAGCCCCCCATCTGATGTGCTTTTGCAGACTTCAGTTCATCTGCACCGTCCTGCACGTCTTCACCGGTAGAATAACTTTTTCCTAGCTAAAAGCCTTTGCCAGCTGTGCTAATGCTTGCTTATAAACTTGCTTACAGAGATTTCACAATTTCAGCAGGCAGGACTTTACTCTTAGCCCCTGCTTGAAGTGCAGGCTGAAATATTGAACTTGGCCCTTTCTGAAAAGTAATTTCTTTCCTTCTGCAGGCACATTGCAGTGAATGTTCATTCCCAATTTCTCAAAGTAAACCAGGCAGTCTTCTCTGAATTTCAGATAAAAAAAAAAGTTGGTTGTGTTTTTTGCAGTGAAATAAAAAGAAGTCCTTCACAACACATTTCCACCTTATTAAAATATACTATTTTTGTAGTGATTTAAGTTTTGGGGATAAGAGTATTATGTTGGGCAAAGTTTGATAATGGCTGCTGGCGTTATGTGGCTGATCCTGATGGATCATCACCAACTATGAAGCCGTGTACCAGCTTATCATCTTTTTCAGCCATTTTCCTTTGAAGGCTCTGAGATAGGAGAGTGGAAACCTCCTTTAGTTAGTGCTTGCACAGGCTGTACCCTTAGGACAACTTAAGTAAGTGCTATTGAAGTCCTGCATCAGGCCAAGAGGTAAGATTTCTGTCAGAAACAGATGCAGCACAGCAAGCATGTGCTGAGGAAAGTGTACTGGAGAGAGGAAGCATATTCCTGACACCCACTGCTAGGATGGTCCCCTGAAGTCTGGCCAGTGCAGAAGAGGACATGCCACAGCCTCCCTGGGAGCAGGGCTGACTCTTGTGCAGCATCTGTGAGAGCAGCACAGCAATGGGAAACACAAACTCAGCTGCCAACCTGCTGCCCCACCTGCGTGCTCCTGCCTCTGCCAAGATCTCGGGTGGGGGGATGGCAAGCAAGGAACTCCCTGCTGAGGTGTCTATGTAGCAGCCTTGTCCTTGGAGAAGAGGCTGGTGCAGATGTGCTAAAATACAAAATCATGGGGAGCAGCAGATTTGAGTGGGGTTAGGGACGGGGAAGGATAGAGAGGAAGGGAGAAACAGGCTTCACTCAGACCTTATTGACACTTACCATATGTCTGTCTCTGCCTCTTCAGCCTTGGGTTAGTGTTTTTCCATATTAATAGGAAAATGGACACGTTTCCTTCTGCTATTGAAGCCCCGATTTTACAAAAAGGGAAAATTATCTTGGGTTTTAGACTCCTACTTATGTCTCTGTGAGCATAGTTCCAAGATCAGGTTCTCTTGCCCACTCATTCATTTGGATCTTCAACCCAGCAGGAATCAGTGCTATAGTGATTAATATAGTGTCTTTCTCTCTCTTTCATTATTTTTTTAGCTTTTTATTTTAAACTGGGAATTCTGGTATTTCTGTGCACCATTTGCACAAGGATTTTGTTGTTTTAAGCTTGATTTGTCAGTTGAGATAGTGTTTATTGCAGTGTTAGTATTGTGACTGTAAGGGAACAGTATGTTTTCATCGGTAATGTTCCTTTCCTGAGCAGATCAATCCAAATGAACTCTTACTCAGCAAATGATGCTTTACTAAACATTTGCTTAGAAAAGACATTCCATGGTTAGATATACTGGCATGTTTGCTGATATGACCACGCTTCAATAGTACATTGTCAGAGCTGGTCTGTGATTCATGATAGTGGGGTTGATTGTAAAGAAGGGGTTGTTACTTCTTTATTTAAAAAAGCATTAGGTAAAGCATAAGGGTAAAAATCAAATCACACTTTAAGAAGTATTTGAAATTTAAGAAAAGACAAAAATTATTTAGATTTCAGTTCTGTGAACTCAACAGTGCACTTTTGAGTGCCCTAAGCCAAAAAAACAAACCCTAATGATTCTCAGTCTGTTTAGAAGAAGCAGGAGAAAGAGAGCCAGTCCCTCGTGAGGCTCTGCCAAAGCCTTAAGTAGAGGCAGACACTGATGTCAGAAGAGAACTGCTGTGATTGTCTTGTTTCCTATGTGATTGACAATATGTGTGACACCATCCCTCTGCCAAAGACAACTCTGTTGGAGTTTTTCCATTGGCTTTGGTGAGAATTGGCTCAAACCCTACATTTGTCTGATGTGTTAATGTGTTAACTGTGTCAAAAACTTTGCGACACCATTGACTATTGTACAGCTCATGATCTGTTGGATGATAACTGTATCTGAGTAGGACAGACAACCACAGGAATTTCCCTCAATGTCTGTTGCATTGTTATTAAAGACAGAACTATCCTATGGCTCTGACAGTGCAATTTCATTATAACAACAGTAGATTTTCCAGGAAGTTAACTTTTAGGTTGCCACTTAATCACCAAACCAATGAAGTGTTGTTAGACTGAACTGAGAACAGTTTGCCTTTTACAGGATTGTTATTGTTTTTAAGCATCACATCATTTGCTGTTATTATTTTTGGTCAAGAATGAAAAACAAGTGTCTGGTTCATGTACAAGCTTTAGATAAAGAGTATCATAGCAGAAAGTATAGGAGGAAAGCCCTACATGCCCTCCTTGACATTCCTGTCATCGAGGGGTTTATTGTTAAGGCTTGTGTGTATAGAATTGAATGGCTGGAGCACTGAATTTGCAGTTGTAGTATTTAATGAATCTATACAGCAGTTAGATCTGTAGGGCAGGTCTCTCTTACCGTTCTAGGACATTATTAGGACAAATAGTCTCCCTAAGTTAAAAATGAAGTAATGCTTCACCCTTCAGCTTTGTTGATCAAGCCTGGGACCTGTGTCTTTTTCCTTTCTCAGTGCAAAGCAAAGCATGTGGTTTTTGAGGAGCTTTCACTGCTCACAAGTTTTGATCTGTAACGGTTGAGCTGTTGTGCTTTCAACAGCTATAGTCTCTTAAAGCCCTTGTAGTGACCATGGCTGAACCCTGAGATCCTTTTTTAGGCTTTACTCTGCCTCTTGATCACACTGAGCTCCAGTTGAATTAAATGGGAGTTTTGCTTGAGGAAGAGAGTGAAACTCGGGATTTGGTGCAGTATGTTCTGTGAAAGGACGTTCACCCATAACCTATATTGCCTTGACTTGGCAGTATTGTTTTATCTTGTATATCTGACACTCTCCCTTTTACTGCTTACGTAAGAAAATAGTTTGTACTGTCAACAGCTCTGTTTAACCTTTAATAATAAAATTAGTAAGTAAAACCAAGAGGCCCAAGTCCTGAGGCCCATATTTGGGTAAAATTTCCATTGAAGCCAGTGGTAGTTTTGCTAGGGACAGGTCTGGAAAAGCTGTGAATTTTGAACTCAGAATTTACCCCAGCAAGCTTTTTCAGTAGCCTCTGTTTCCACTCCACAAAGAGCAATTGGGACTACAGTGGCAGGGAGAGGAAACGTTAGAGGAATCTTTCTGTACTTTCCATTTAATGACTTTATTGGATAAGACATTGGATAAGACAGTTTTTTCTAATTCTCATTTTTATAAGCTATCTAATGTGCAGAAACATCAGTTCTGGGCATATGTTCCTGTCCCTGGAGTCTTGTTCAGACATTAGAGAAAATTTTCTAACTGAAAAGATAAACACTTCTGCTACAGTTCAGGGACGGAAATTGTTTTCATCGCAGCAGGTGTTGCATATTAGTTCTACTAGAACTAAAACCCTAAGCTGGGCTTTAAGTGAGATGCATAATCAAGCCCTTACATCATTGTGAGATGTACCGTACTTGAACCTTTTGCTTGCTGAGACTGTATTTCCTCCAAGAAACATCCTGTTTTGCAATCCCCCAAATCCCCATGTGCCATACAGCATTAGGGATTTCATCACCTCCTGGGCACACAGGCTATGCTTTCTGCAGAAGACCCATAGGGAGGGAGAGACAGAGAGCCAGGCAAATCAGAGGTTTCTGTATTTCCTGGTGGGACCATGTGATCTATGAAAGATAGCTTAATTTTATTCCCTCCCCCTCCTTCACTTCATGCTCTTTCCATTCTAGACCTGAGTCTGCCTAGCAGGCTGTTGGAGGCTGCTGATTTCATCGTGTCAGGGAAGGGATCATACTCTCTTCAGTTCTGTTCAATTGTTTCAGGTCCCATCTTGTTTTTAATGGCCTTGGTTGCTTTGTTTCTGTCCTTCATCTTGTTGTGCATGTAGTGGACAAAATAGCCAGCCTAGTAAAAGACATCACTGTTTGTAGAATCAGTTCTTTATCTCCAGCTTTCATCGAGGTTTACTGCTAAAGGCAATGGATTTACTTGCAAGCTCCATTTTCATATTTAAGAACAGAATATATTTCTTAGTAGTTTTTCACTTTGCATCTTTGCTGTAAATCTTTACTTATTTCTTTTGGACCTGATTTGATTCACCTAAATTCACTGGGGATCATTAGCCTGAGTTTATAAAGAGGTTTGCCAGACCTCAGGGGCTGTCCCCATGCTCTGACTGCCCTGAGCAGCTCCACCTGGGCCTCCACCCATGCACCCTGTGTCTGCTAGTTCTGATCTGCCTTTAGGCTCAGCCTCTGGTGCTGAGGGGCTGTTGCTGTGCTTAGGCTTGTGCCTTGACCTTCTGTCTTGATTTGGACTTGTCTGGGGCTCTGGACTGTGGCTGATACTGGTTGTGGCCACTGGACCTGCTCAGCTCTTGCCCAGGTACCAGGGGTTTGTATCTCTGGCTGGGGGTGCTGCCCTGCTCTCATTCTTGGTCCTGTTTGCCTGTCCCTTGCGCTGACCCCTCCCTAGCTGTGGGAAGAAGGATTTGACCTTTGCTTGCTGCAAACTCTGTCAAGAGTGGTTTGCTCTGAGGACTCTCACTTGTTATATTTTGTACAGCTGACACAGGTCATGGTTTGAAACCTGTTTACAGCTCTGCTGCTTTTTCACAGATTGTACTACAACTGCAGTCAGTTGTATTGGTCTATGTAATACATAGAAGAAAATGGGCTGGATTTATTTTTTTCTATACATATTTTTGTTTGTGTGCTTGTTTTTTTCTTTATAGCAAAAGAAAGGTATAATGATAAATATAGCCACCAATTCACTGGGCTAATCGGTGCTTAGTCACTTATGAAGCTGTAGTTAGGATGGCACTAACACTGAAAAGTGCAAGGCAAAGCTGGGAAGAAAAGATGGCCCTTAAAGTTTCTTGGTGAATCTTATCAGGGCCGTGATCATCTTTTAGAGCAAACGTGCCATATTCACGTGGATCTAGCAGATGTGTGGAAGCTAGGGAGAAACAAAGAAAGAAAAATCTTAGCATGCTTATCCTATATAAATATTCTTTCAGTATCACAGTAAACTGTCTAGTGCTCCAGGATAAAGCAGGTATGGGAGAGAATCAGAGCCCCGAGCAGCACTTTTTCCTCATCCCACTAGAGGGTGGGTGCAGTTTGGAGAAAGTGAGGCTTTGGCTGCCTGAACTCTGCCTGGCTTGGCTGGGCACACAATGGCAGTGCGAGCATTAATTTATCACCTAACAAGGGTGGCAGGGCTGCCAGAGTTGGCAGTTGGTGCTTCAGAAAATAGTTAGCTTGGGGATGGATGCAAGCATTTCCCCTCTGTAATCAGAAGATGCTATGAGTATTAACAATATATAAATTGAGTGAGCTGAATGTTTTTATTTTTAGTAGCTTAAAACAAAAGTGTCTATATATATTTTTTAAATTGATTTAGAAGTTCTTCATGTTGGCATGCTGCACCAGGCTTACAGGCGCAGCATTTAAAAATTACTTTTTTCAGAGATAGGAAAAATAGAAGAAATAATTGATGAGGTTGTATTTTCTTTTGATTTAATATTTGCAAAATAATTCATTTTATGACAAAAAACCCCCATACAAATAAAACAGTTCCTTCATCAGGATCTCCACTTTGGAAATGAAGCACAGTTTGTACTTAAATATCAGCAGTTTAGAAAGAATATGATTCATTGTATTGCCATGAGTATCATTGGAGAAACTTCCCTAAACACTGCTTCAGATACAACAGGCCAGAAGATATCGCCAGAAGATATCATTTCAGGTATTTTATTTTTTATTTTTCACCTGATCTCTTGGTTTGCACTGTAGGAACTAAGAACACAACCTTGGTTTAGGGTAGCTAAACTGTGTTTTTGTAGCTGAGCTATGTATACCTTGTCCAAGACAAGGTGGAATAAAAGTAGAAAAGAACAAAAATTTATGAAATTTTGAGCTCTTTGAAACAGGGCAAGGTTCAAGAAAGAATCCTATGAAACTACTTCTGTAAGAGAAGACATTAACATAAATAAGAATAGTGATACCACTTTTTGGCACAAAGTTGAATTAATTGATAAAGACCAGTCTATTGAGAAGTAAAAGACTTGATCTTAAGAACAGGATGTGCAGTTATGTTAATCAAGCTAAAATAAAAAGAAAGAGAGAAGAAGAAAGAACAGTCCTCTGACATATATTTCTTTATGACAGGACCTGATGGTCTGTTGTATCTGGGATAACGTAGTATAATATTGCACAGTTGTATGTAACAGTAGTGGAGTTTTGCCCTGGGTCAAGGGTAAAATATTACACAACTGACCCAGGTGCCTTGCAGGCATCTTCTGTTAAAGCATCAATGTTGGCCTCTGCTGGAGACAGGAGGCAAGGAGAAGATGAATTACTGAGTCTGTTCTGATGTGATAGTTCCTATGTTTTGTTCCGTAGAAAGGGTTGTGATCAACAAAAACATTGCAACCTAGGTCACTTGCCAGTTTATGAGCAATGGGATTGCTTTGCTGGTTTATGCAGCCCTGGTTGTTTTTGCTGTTGTTGAAATGTGACATTGGCTGACAGCTCTGTGGGAATCTCACATATGGAGACTTTGCTCCACAGGGATGGGAGAAACTGGACAAATTGTAGTGGGTTTTCACATATGGGGCCAATTCATGCCTGATGAACCCCTGTGGAAGCTGTTGTCACTGCACCAGCCAAGAGGCTGACCCATCATATCCACTGACTCATTGTGGTGCCATTTGTCATGATTAAAGCACTTGAAATTTTCCCCCTAATGGGGGACCTTGCTGAGTTTCAGCCTGTAACTGTTCTGCTATCCGCCTGCTTCCATTGTTAGTAGATCTTCTGACATCATTTTGTGTTTGCTTAAAAGGAGAACAGTGAACTAAGGTGGTGGTTGAAGCAGCAAATGTGGTTTAGTTGGATTATAAAAACATCATCTTCTGAATGTGTGATGTGAATGGGTATGAGAACAGGCAATGTGGATAAAGAGCAATCAGATGATTCAAATGAGACCAGAGTGGTGGAAAACAGAAGAGGTGGGCATGTTATGATGATTTGTTCAAGGATGGTTTCAATCCATCCTGCATCCCAGTGGCTTGGAAGAAGACAGCACTGCTGCAGCAGTGATACATGTCTGCAGAAGATGGTACCCTAAGAAGATGACCAGGGATGGAGAGAAAGGAACACACTGGGATTTGTGGAATGGGGAAAGGAATTCCCATATCTTTCAGTTGGGTTGAAAGATGTGTATGTGAGCAAGGGTGGGGGAAAATTCACCCATAGTCTGTAGTGCTATAGCTGCATGTTGTGCATGGTTGAATGAGGCCTCGTAGATTTGATAGGCCATATTTTCAGTATATTAGAGAAGATACATCTGTTGTGCTGTTTTCCCAAAAATTTATGGCTATGGTTTAGAAAGCAAAGAAGCTAAGATGTCACTATGAGTGATTTCGTAAAACCAAGCTCAAGCCTATTGTTGTGAACAGTCTCTCAGGGCATAATATGGGGCTTGCTTCCACTGCTTGCAGCGTGTTGTGGAGGAGGGGACGGAAGGAGAAAAAGTAAAAACCCAAGAAATATATGTGTGAAGATTGAAAAGGGTAGCAGGGCTGTAGGCTTAAGAAAAGAACCAGAGAGGCATCTCATGTAAATGATCTAGGATGCTTCGGAATGGGCTGAAAGGCTAAATAATGATCTGGCAACTGAAAAACGGTTGTGTGCGTTTATGGTTTGCGGTGGTGGGGTTTTTTTTGTTTGTTGATGGGGTTTTTATGTTGTGGTGTGTTTTTTGTTAGTGGTGGGCTGGGTTCTTTTCTTTTTTTCTTTTTTGTTGTTGTTGGGAGTTTTTTTCTGCCCCTTAAGAGAGCTGGCAGTAGTGCAGCCAACTAGGAACAGCAGTGGAGGCGGACTAAGTAATGTGGGCAGTGGAAGGAGAGGCTGTCCCAGGGTAGTGGAGTTAACTAGAGGCACCTTCCCTTGCAGGCAGTGGGGACATGCGAAATAACAATTCCCATCCTTCATTTTACTGTATTTTTGAGTCCTTGTTCTGTTTTTATATGCTGCTAACTTTGGGCAGCGGAAGAAACAGATTAGAAAAAAGGAGGAGGAAGTTAAGTGTGACGGTGGACACATGCAGGACACAGCTGTGAGCTGCAGGTAAAAAGAGGATGCAGAGATGAAAATAGGTTAAAATTGAGAGTAGGTAAGGTTCAAAGGGTATAGCTCACCATTAGAGACAGGAGGCTGAAGATGGGAGGCGAAGCTGGTGGATATTGAGCAGTTCAGTATTAACATATTTCTTGAGTTCTGCTAACTCTTATGTCTCCTCTTGCGGTCCGGAGTCTCACATCCTGTTTCACACTCCTTCCACTGAGCACAGCCTTTCACAGGGACAATTCTTGGGCTGGAGCTCTCCAGTCCCCAAACAAGTGAAAAATGCAGCCCCCGCCATCCGCTCTGCCAGTACTGTTCCAAAGGCCAAAGTCATTCCTTGTAAGGCCACTGATGTTACACCTAGGAATGGATTTTGCCACTGTATTTGAGAGTATGTGCATTCAATGTGCAAGCTGAGCATCTTAAAAACTACTAATAAAATAAAAGAGACTGTATTATAGCCTTCCCCATCTTGCTTGTGTAAGCTGCCTGCAGAATCTTGAGGCAATCTTCCGATCTGGAGGTAGTTTTGGTTCCGCATATATGGTTTCTGAAGGGCCACCTCCATCAGCCACTATGCATTAGAGCTGTAAAAATAAGAAAAATAATAATTTTACTCCCTGGAAGACAATTCAAACCACAGTGCAGATCTGACAGTTGTCCAAGCAATTGAAAACAATCAGTCATAAAGTGCTGTTAAATCAACAAATACAGAACCAAAGAAATATCAAGTGAGATTAATCACTATCAATTGTTCCAGGATTTTATAACAAAGGAGCAGGAGAAGGAATTAGTCTTGCAGACTTTACACACTTTTTTTTTAAAGGGCAGCAGTTATCCAAGTCAGTAAAAATGAGGTAATTATATTGCAAAATTCTCTGGATGAGAATGAGACTTAGTTCTAAAATCTGAAGCTACATTTACCCACAGCAGAAAATTGCTGGAAATCAGGAGAATAGTGGCTTGCATGTTTATTTTTCCTAGAAGAAAACAATTGACTCTTCAGAACTCATTTGGGAGTGACTGAAAACAGATGGTGGTGAAGATGCTTTGCAACCCAGAAGCATCAGGGTGGTTATGGATTCCTGGGGACTTGTCGTGTTTGCCTGCCTCAGACTTAAACATGTACAGGCTGGACTGGGGTGCAAGAGAGACTTCTCAGGAGGCAGTTCTCAATCACTGATCTCTCGTAGGGAGACAACAGGAAAGCAGATAGGTTATTTTGTTGTGGTTATTAGTTTGTTGCGTGCTAGGAGCTGGGCAGAGCTGACCATGCCTTCCCCAGATTCTGCAAAACTTTTATTTAAATTCTGTAGCAGGAGGAAAAAGATGTGAAAAATTTCTAGACAGAAGCTTGAAAAACAGGAGTCTCCACAGTTTTAATGGGGTTCAGTAGCATCAGATCTTTCCGGTAACTGTGTAACACAGTTAATTTGTATTGCAGTAACGCTAGGTATATGCAATTGTAATGTAGTACTACACCAATAATGAAAAAACCCACATCTCTCTGTAGGCTGTATGCAGAAGCTCTGAGTGGATCTCCCGGTGGTTTTGGGGATCCCCTGCATTAGAGGGATGTGATAAGGACTTTTTCTTTATCAGAATAAAGCTGGTTGTTCAGTGTTTGAATAAAACACCTTTTTTATTATGCTTTTTCAATGTTAATACACCAAGAATTTGAATTCCCTTTCCAAGCCAACAAGTGAATGCATTAAATGGCAATCATGCTACGTTTCTGCTTGCCAGAACACCCAAACTAGGCTTATTATTTTTCTATTAGCCATTGACGACAGAGGCATAAACTGCTCTTTTTCTGTGTGCTGTATATATATTATCCAAGACTTGGATGTTCAATTTATTTTATGTGTTGGTCTTCAGAGCTTCTACTGTTGTGTTATCTGCTGCGTGGTTTTTACCATTCTGTCAATAGCATTGACAGAATCAGGTACTGCTTCAATTAGTCGTGCAGCTAAAGAACGTCTATGAGAATACTTTTCCTGATCCAGGAAAGTATTTAAATAAATGCTTAATAATTTCAGGTTGCAAATAGTCACACTCCATTAACAGAGGCTTCTGTAGGTTAAAGGCTAGCTCACATGTCTGTGCTTTGGGGCATCAGGGAGCAGGCACACACTTTCGCAATGCACTTTCTTACAAAGTTAAAATGATGCGGTGGGGAGATTCCAGAGCAAACTCCCATTTTCAGATCAGACCTGTAGCATAGCAAACTGCATGGGATCTGAAGGTGGAACTGTCACTTTTTTGTTACTTTCTTCATCCTGAGTTTTAAAAGATGAAGATGGGTCAGACTTGACTGTCCATGCTGCAGTCATTGGGGTAGTTGCAGACCTTCAGGGTTTGAGGATGTGGGGTTAATTAGTGTAAAGTTTGATCCCTTGCCCCTCACTTTCTCTCTCTGAAGTCACAGCTAAGCCCTTGTGCCCTTTTATTTACCTTGCATCTTATCTCTATTTTTTCTTCTCTCCCCAGGAGTCCAGTTCTCGCTTCATGGCTTCAGTCTCTCTGCTTTCTTTCTTCTCTTGTTCTCATGCTGGGCCTGTGGAGTTCTTTTTACTGAAGAAAGGCTAGAGTGAAAAGTCCCTGCAGCCCAGCTCTCACATAATCTGACCTGAGCTTAATCCAGTTTGTTTTGGCAGAGAGTTTTATAGCTGGGATGGGCAGCCTCAGAAGAGCAAACCTAGGCTGGCTGTACCGTAGCACGCTTGTACCTTGTTGCATTGCAATTGGCTTGGTCCTGACCGAGAAGGTGTTGTAGGTTAAGGTCTTTAAACAAACTAAAAATGGATGGCTAGCCTGTAGAGGAACATCCTTGCATTGGTCTTCAGCAGAGGAAGAAGCTAGGACTGGTCAATTAGAGGCAGAGCAACATGTGTGTTTGCCTTCAAGGACACAGAGGGAGTGGCTGCTTCTTGTGCTAGTCATTGTTCATGGAGGTTTCTTCCTAGCTCCACTCTTGCTAGTGCCATCTTCTTCTGGGGCTTCTTCTGGCCCCTGAATTAGCTAGCTAATTCTCTCTGCACTCTTCTGAGATGGTGGGGGAATATGACTGTTGGTGGCATCAATTGGAAGTATTGGTGGGTTGCTTAGATGAATTTATAGAAGAGCTTTTCTACAGGGCATTTTAATACATCATCTGCTGAACAAGTTCTTTGTTCTTGCCAGTGTACGTTTCTTCCCCTCACAAACAGTGTAACAAGGATGCAGCAGATCAGTGAGTCCATGTGGCTAAATCTTTGTGGTGGATAGGATGGATCTTTGTGGTGGATGGGATGGATCTCTTCCCATAGTTATTAGTAGTGCTGAAGTTGACAAGCTGCTTCAAGGAGTGCCAGCGCTCCTTTGCCTTCCCCAGGAGGACTCTGAAGGATATGCTCTTTTTCACTCTGCCTGTTTCAGGTTTTTTTGGCATTTTGGTGGGAGTGGAGGCTGAAGAAATAGAGGAGGTGTATAAAACTGCAATTACCCGCATCCCAATAGCATGCGAAACTACAGCTTCTTCTAAACCATTTGACCCAAACATTGCTCTCTAAACAGCCCAAACTTGTGGTGATGGTGGAAGTGTGTGTCCATAATGTAGTTGGGGCCCATCTCTCAACAAATAGTTCCTCAGGTGCTTGCTAATTTAGAAACATGGCTAGAGCGCTTTGGATGTGGGAAGTACTATACCCATGTTTACAAAGCCATGAAATAGTATTCCTTGTGTTAATGTTCCATTTAATAATAGCCGTCAGGCCTTCTAGGTAGTCCATTTCAAGGCATTAATTGAACTTCTTGGTCATTAACCTTTGGCTGTAGCCCACACTAGAGCCCAAACTAATCACTCAAATGTTCTCCCCAGCATGCCTTATTACTTAAGCACACTGCAGGAATGTAGTATCTCACCAGATAAATCATTCACCATGATATCATCAAAACTTCTGGTTTGCCATTTAATTCTAGTGGGGTACAGAATGTTTCAAACCATGGCAATTAGCATTTGCATGGACTGGAAAACCTGGTTGAACTATATACTATATACATGTGTTTTCAAAAAAAAGGGAAGAGGGAGAACAACAGAATCAGCAAGCTGTAAGTTGGCAGCTAACTGCATCCTTCCCCTGAGCAGGTACCTTAGCTATGTGGTAGTTTACTCTTGCCTCTGCTGATCTGGAGCATCTGCCAGGTCTTTGCCATTGCTGTGCTGGAGGCGTTGGGTTTGTTTGTGGCTGTAATGGAGAGTACTGGGATGTAGCTGTGCACATATCCAGAAAATCCAAAAGCACTCAGAAAAAACAATGGAGACTGTTTGGTGATCTGTATTAGAAAGTGTATTTTCTGTTATATTTCCCCTGATGTCCGAGGAAGTTCTCCAGGGGGTGTTGGGTTTGAATATTTTTAGAAGTGACTTTAAGTTGAAAATGCTAGTTGGTTTGCTAGCTTGGACCAAAGCTGGCAGTCTTTCCTGGTGTAAAACACCCTGACTCTTATGAGAGCTGTCTGAGGTGAGTGTTCAAGATTTCCTTGCTGGTACTTTCTGGACTGCTGTAATGAGCTATGACTGGTGAAAGCACCAAGAAAATGAATTTTAAAAATGCATTGACAACTCATTCTTGCCACAAAGTCAAAACAAAGACCCTCCCAAACCCTGCTCACTCAGTTCTTTTGGTTCCCTAGTTCCTATTCTAAGACAGAGATTTCCTCTCCTCCCGACCTGGCTCCTCTGGGCACCCCCTTGTCCTTTCCTCTCTTGCTGGCTGAGCACTGAGCTATCTGCTCATCTGTCCCAGCAGCAGCTATTTGGAGGTTCTCAGACCACTGCATCTCAGCACAATTTTGGGTCTTTCAGGGCTGAAATGCGTGCAGAGACTCTTCTGGGAAGGAAAGAGCTCTGTCTGTCCAAAGCCGGAGGCAGAGACAAGTCTTCATCATGGATGCCTGCTGATTCTAAGAAGCAGATTTGGACTATTCTTGTGCAAAAAGCTGTTTCTGTTACCCTGGGGCTGACAGAGATCTGGAGGGTGACTACATGAGTGGTATCCCTGAATTATCAATCATAGCTCCCAGTGAGAGGGACTTTGGTACCAAAGACAATAAGATCAGAATATTCTGTGTCTGTCTATGTCAATGTGACCTTAGAGTAATAGGACCAGAAGGTGGAGTTTCCAAATTATGTGGCCAGTGGCTACAGTTCTGAAGGAATCCAAAAACCTCCAGTGTGCCTATGAGCAAAATGAGGAGGAATGTGTAGCTACTGGCTTCGTTGGAGGACACTGCAGTCCCAAAGTCTAGCCTAAACTTGTTGCCAAAATAATGAAAGAGCAGAGATGAGTTTGAGGGAGTGCAAAAGAACATGAGCTCACCCTGGAGGTCTTAAGCTGCCAAGGTTTTCCTGAAAAGGGAACCGATTTCATACAGACTGAATACAAGGACTTCAATGTCCCCAGTAGGAAAGTTTCTATTAAGAAAAACAAACCCAGACACGCACTTTTATATTAATGTGAAAATTCTTCTGTTGTTTATGAAATCAACTATTTAAGGGGGGCAATGGAGGGAGAAAAATAAAAGAAGCTGTTTGCTAGCAAAATGAAATCCAGACAAATATTTATAGCTACTTTCAAGTGGCTTGTTCTAACATGAGTCGACTATTCTTAATACCTTCCCTTTAGCACCATCAAGCATCTCACTGGCACTCAGAACAAATTTATGAATGTCTTACAAAAGTCAACAAGCCACAGGAAGAAAATAAATAAAAAGAGCCTTATGCAAACAGTGCTTCATCGCAAGAACTCAAACAAAGAAGGTCATATTCATCATTCGCTCACAGAGAGGGAAAGCCAAGAAAACTGATGAAAGATGACACAAGACCTGGCTGATTTTGAATCTCCACCTAAAAGGAGTTTCTGTAGGTGCTGCCAGGGTGGCCACGCTCTTTGCAAGCTGCTTGCCTGCCTTCTGCCACATCTCACATGTTCTGGTAATCACTGCACTCCATCAGAGCCTTGGCTTGTGTGTGGATGGTAGGGGTGAATGACAGGAGTCTGACCTACAAAGTCACCTGAGTAGATAAACTCCTGTCTGATGGAGTGTGCTGGTCAATGGGTTTAACAGCATTGAGTGGAGGTAACCTATATTCTTGGAGCCTGTCCATCAAACAGACAGATAAGTATCAGCACAGGGGAGTTAGCAGTAAATCAGGTGGCCAAATGTGGCTCTGCTTGAGATGGAGATGAATTTGACCTGAGGTAATACTCCTGCTGCATTAGTCCATAAAGTAACTTTTCTCAGCAGCTTTTTAAGAGTTGATAGGAAGGGGGTTTGGTAATTGTAGTTGCTGGTTCCCTGTTGTACTTAAGCACTGTGATACACAAAACAGCAGTTCATTAGGAGCTTGATGCAGTCGATGAGTCTCTTTATCAGTTCTAGAAAGCTCCAAAGCCAGAAGGGTAATTTTACCATAAAAAAGCCATTCTTTCAGTGACAACTACATGGTGAAAGAGGGAGGACATCTGCATGGTGGATCTCTAGAGCTTAAAGCTGGACTGATCAGGGACTGTAGCAGGAGGAAGGATTTCATCCAAGGCAGTGAGGTTCAGATCAGAGCATTAGTGGGAGCCAAGTCATCCACTGAACTGGGAAGACCTTTTGGACTGGGTTCAGGTATGGAGCATGGGAATAAGTCTGGCTTTAGGGAAAAGTTAAAATCTCTGGCTCAGGGAAATGTTAAAACCAGTGGAGAGATGGGGACTGTGAAAGGCATATGCCTTGGAAGGTGAGAGCTGGGGAAAAGGTTAAACTGCACCATGGTGGGTTGATAAGCTTGGATTAAACCTGGGACTGGAGAGGTTTTTTTAGTGCTGTAGCTGGGATTTTGGCAAACCAGTCATTCTAACAGGAGAAAACTCCTTTCTTTTTGCCCCTGTGTCGTTTCTGATGAATCCTGAATTGTTCTGCCAGCTCTCAAACCTGCACTCTATTCTCCTTTTCCTTAGCATTTGGAAACCAGATTAGAATTGAAACAGACAGATTTTGTATTCTTTTCTTCCCACGATAGAGAAGCACATGTGTGCACACAGGTCACACCACACACATATTGCCAGTGTGATGCAAGCATAGTGCTGCATTTTCCAGAAGTAAGACTCGTTCTCCCCATGTAGCTGCAGAAGCAAGTGTCCCACAAGGTGACCACTGTTACAGAAGAGATCTCTTTAGCCAGCCTCCAGAGCTGTGGAATACTTTGAAGCTGTATAAATAAACATCTTAATTACTGTTTATGGTGCTCCTGTGTTTGGATTTACCTGGCAAAAAGACTGGTACCATCATGCATCCATTTGCTCTTGCCTGGAGACTGTGCAGCTGATGTCAAGCAGAAAAGATAGCCCTAAGGTCCTTTCTAGTGGGACCTTGGTGTCTGAGCTGCAGGGATAATGGAGCTGTGACAATTTGAGCTCTGGTTGCCTTGTGGCTGTGGCATATCAAGCTATCAACACCCTCCAGCTCCACAGTGGCTATGCAGAGAGTGTGTCAGCCTGTTTCTCTCCTCCAGGACAATGTACTTTTAATTACTCTTGCTATTGCTATCCATGTCATTGTTTCATTCAAGGGATACTGAGAAGCTGTCAGTAAACATGAGTTAGAAACAGTCACTGTTCCTTGTTAGGGTTTAATGCTGCCTTCAAGTGCAGGTCATTTAAACCTCAGTGGGAGACAACTTACATGTGTCTATTCTAGCTCATGGTATGTAATAACCCTGTGGAAAGGAAGCTGTTACCTGTTAACTCATTTTCAGGTGAAACTGGAAGATCTATGCTTATGAGAGAGCCTGCAAAGTTCAAGTGAAGGGGAGTGGAAAAAGCAACCCTCAAACTTTTCATAATTCACACAAAAGAACTGGGAGAGGGGAATCAGGAGAGGGATGATGAAAGAGCCTCATGGTTTTGAACAGTTTTTTCTAGGGTTAATGTCTGCTTGCGGCAGCATAAGACTTTCTCCTGCTCTGAAACCATGTAAAAGTTAAACAGTTCAAGACTGTTTGCTGCCGTAAATTGTTATCCAGAATCCCAGTGCTTTTGACTGCCTATGGTTTATCTCTCATGCGTGTCCTTTCCTTCAATATTTAAAGTCATTTTCTGCTTTATGGCATGACATAAACTGATAACAAACCCCTCAATAGTTACTTTAAGCACTTATTTTCTTTCAAACATTTTGTCTTGTCGAATTGAGTCGGCTGTAATGACCTTGATGTAAACTTGTACTTTTGAACTTCAGTGAGGATCAAAGACAAAGCAATGCTAAATGGAGGCTGGAATCTGGAAATGATCCATATGAAGTTGGCATCAGTCTTCTATCTTTTTAAAATTCATTTTTGCAGTGTGGAGCCCTGAGTAAATTTGCTTAGCTCAAATGTGAAGAAAAGTAATTTTTATAAACACCACTGCTAAAACCATTATGGTGTCTGAAAGTCAGTCTGCCTTGTTTCTTGCTTTAGCATGATCATCATCAATATAAATTATGCACAAATGGCACAGGAAGAAAACACTTGTGTTATTTTCTGATGGTTCTTTTGCTTGGATTCTCCGACCAGAGTGCAATGCTAGCCAGGAAAAGTTATAGATAGCACTCAACTGCAGGTTGAGGTATTTGAGAGACAATGTGTTATTTGTCTGTAGTAATTCTCTCTGATTTATTTAAGAAATGAAGAAAGTGAGAGTTCAACATAACTAGGCTATGTTTTTGTTGTTGTTTGGTTGTTTGTTTTGATTTTTTTTTTTACTATTACTGACTTGCAGACAAATGGATCAGCTGTTTATCAATAATTTCTAAAGAAAGCAGCTAAAACTGTACTTAATAGTAAAGTTAGAACTTTGCTGCACTGATCTGAAGAAATGAGGAAAAACTGCAACAGCAGTTTTGCTTCACAGTTTTTCTGACTGCTGGAACTGAAATTGAGAGGAGGATTTGTAATCTATTAAAGATGACATTTAGCTTTTCTTAGAGTGACTTAAAATTCTAAAAACAAATGCTCTGGAAATCTTATATGCTGCTGTGTGAACCTTCAGAGAAATAGAAGTCCTCTTCAGAAGTGGCTTCTTGTTTTTTGTAGACCTCCATACTTAAATGCTTGACCTGAAGTACTTGAGCTGAGATTGAGAGCATCTGCAGCTTCCCTTGGCTTCAGCTGGAAGAGAAAGGTGGCTGTCTGCTTTGTCCCTTAGGTTGGACATTCAGAATGAGGAGACACATTTAAGCACCCTAACTGACATACTTGCTTGTGCTATGAGGGCAGTCAGCCTGAAACAACTGAAATAACCCAGTTTCCCCGGTTTTGTATACTTGTAGCCTGCTCTTCCCTGTTGGTAGGTCGTAGGAACAAAAGGCTATCTGGGGTCAAGGATAAAATGAAAACAAGGTGTTCCCCTCGTGCCCCCTCACATCCCACTTGATGTTGAAATTAATAAAATCCCCACTGTAGCTATCACATCTCCTTTGTAAGTTTATTGAGTTTCCAGTGAGTAAGTATCTATAAATGTTTAATATTGAAGAAGTTAATTTTCCAGGCTTTTAGTGGCATTAAACGTTAGATAGGTTTTTATGGAAACCTGATTCCGCAGCAGCTGTAAATCCCTAACAGTAACCAAAAAAGAGCTTTTTTTCCAGCCACAGTGTCTTTAAAAATATTAACAGGGTTTTTTTCAATTTTATTTGTACCAGTAGTCATTTTTCCAGCTGTTGAGCTGATCAACACTTTCATTTTTCTTCAATCCTAGCCCATCAGACATTTTTACTTTTCTTTTTTTAAAAAAATATTTATTTATTTATTTATGTATTTATTTTTAGTTTTTAAGGGGGAAGCTGCATTGACTTCTTGGTCTTATTCCTAAAAATATATTTCTGAGACAATTAGAGTAAGCTTGTCACTGGTGCCTGGATTGCACAGAAATCCTGTCTGATCTTGCAGAACAACATTTTTGCAGGCATAAATATGGGAAAGAGGCTGCTGCCATTGTAACATTGCAACAAAATACTTCATATTTATCTGTACATGCCAGCCCCATTCTGACATCAGTGGCATCAGTGTAGAGTTAGATCTAAATCTTCTTTGGACACTATAGTCCTGCACTGTGGCATAATGCTATGGCAGAAAAGGCTCCCCGTAACCTTCCACTTGCCCCATCGAGACCCTCAGCCCACCAAAAAACACTCTTCCATGAAGAAGTTCTTCACTCCTGATTGATATTCTGTGCCATTTACCTTTTTTTTTTTTTTTTTCCTTTTCTGTTTATACCTTCCCCTGTTGTTGTGGAAGGCAGTGTGTCAGTGGGCTGGGGGTAGGTCAGAGTAGGGGAAAAGACCATTGCCAGGGCCCTCACCCAATGCCATTTCCAACTTATGTTAGAGCCACTGCAAGGGACAGCTTCACTCTGTGTACTTCTCCTGGTGGAGAAAACTGCCTGATGCTGAAGGTGAGCGAGTAGGGAAAAAAACTGGAGACTGGCCAGGATCCTGAGAGCTCATGGTGCAGGGGAACTGAGCATTGCCCATACTTCAGGAACACCAAATTCTTCCAAATCCTGCAGCTGGCTCTGCAACACTAAAGTTTCTGTCATCTGGTTGTGAATATTTTGCAGATCTATCTTGATTTGATTGTATAAAAACAATTAACAAAGAGCATCAATTAAATCAGTCTTAAGAGCTCAACATCAGCAACAACTGAAGATATTGAAGAGGGCAGATGAAGACACCAATGTCTGTACTTTTGCTACCAATTTTGGTCCTTTTTAGTTTATAAAAGAAGGTGTATCGGGGAAGTTGCACAATCTGGAACTTGAATGGAAAATGAATAGGATTCACAAAAATGGATAATACTCCTAAGGGAAAAAATAAACTCCAAGGAAGTGAATGGCTCAGTATTTTGAGCACACAGGTTACCAGCAAATGAGAATTTAACAGACCTGGCTGTGAATGGCACTCTTTGTTGTGCAGCTCAGGGTTTAGAACATCTGTCAGGCATGGCCAGGGTGGGTTTTGTGGAGTGGAACAATATGCCTTTATCCTTTCACTAGGAACTTGTTGAGTTTTAGGTTGGATTTGGTGGGTTGTACCAATTATGCCTGACTAGAGATCAACCTTTTTTGCTAAGAAAGCGTCTTCTAGCTTGTCTGAAGGAATGAAATAATGCACTACGGCAATTGCAGCCAAGTGACATAAGCCCCAGCACCACCTGTTCCTGCTTGGTGCATTTCAGCTTTTAGTTATCGTAGAGCAGGTTTAAAAATAATTTGACACTCACTGGTCTGTATCGGGGTTACCTTTCTCCTTCCATCTCCTTTAGGTTGGCAGTGAGTTTTCGGCAGCACTCCCAAATTTCTTGGAGGAGGCCATTCTTCACACCCTCTGATATTGAATGCTTTGGGACCGCAGTTCTGCGTATTCTCACTGTCCTCTGAAGACTGATGTGGGGCAAGATCCTGCACTCCTTTGTTTAGTTGTTCTAAAGATTGAGCCTTTTGCTTGGACTGTTGCCCAAGTATTTTTACAAGTCCAGACTTTCACTCTGCTCTTGAGAGCTGCTAGGGTTTTTTCCTCAGGATTTTGTTTATATATGTCTCTCCCTAGCCTGGATTTGAGGGAGGGAGAAATGCACAAGAAGAACTAAAGGATCTTGATACGTATGATGATTTATTATTATTTGTAATGAAAAAAATCAGATACTTACCTTGGCTGAATGTCTAAGGTATGTTTAACCAAAGGACAGATCAGCTGGCAATCAAAGCTCTTGTACAATGAAGAGGAAACATCAATCGCTGTTTCATTCATGATTTTTTTTTTTTCCCTCCCCCAATAGAACTGTGTTGGCATGAAATCTAATCTTCCCATCAAAGCCAATCCTGTCACAAGGCCACTCCTTTCATCACTGCTGTTGAGGCAAGGTTACATCAGACAAAGTGAAATTGCTGAACTCTATCAACCACTACCCAGAGGTCATGTTCCAGATGGGTGTGTGGTTTGATTTGCCTCCCTACCCTCCTTCACCTGTGGCAGCATCCTCTTCTCTTGAGCCATGGAGTAGATTAGCAGGCTTTGCCCCTAGTAGCAGAAAATGTGATGGCTTGGTTATGTTGTGAACCCAGTCAGGAGGCGGTTCAGCTCCTGCCTTTTTAATGTGGTTGGTTGAAGATACATACTGTTGTGCTCTGCCAGTTTCCATTAGACCCAGGCAGGAGCTGCTTTAGGTTTCTTTGCCCATTAGAGCTCTCTCCAGAAGTCGTGCTATATCCCAGGGACTGCTGCAGTTTAGCTGTTCTGGATGAAATGGCCGTGGAAATGACACAGGGTAGAACAGAGACAGTTTTTCCTCAACTGCTAAATTTCAGTTTTCCAGGTCCATCAACTTCCAAATTCCCTTTCAGCGTGGATGTGTTACTATTTTTTTTCTAATAAGATTTTGCTGTCTTCCCATGTTCTCTAAAATGGCAGAAGTAGGATGTGTTATGTTGGAAAGAGAATTTGCTGTGTCCAGTGTCTTCCTGAAGAGAGATATAACAAGATGCATAGACCGAAGTGTCTAGAATTGCACTGTACATAGGACAAGTATAGTTGTACAAATTGCCGTTATTATTACTACTACACCATATTTGTGCTTGATGTATTATTTGCAAAACAAAGCCTACTCCCATTTGAGATAGCCTTCTGTTCATATGCATTCTGTGTTGGTGTCTGATTTGTAGTGTACTGAAATTGAAGAGTCCTTTGTCTGAACTTGCGGTATGCAGGTGAAGGAGAATAAACACAGGAGCAAATTGTGACCTGGTTCTGTAGACTTATTTCAGCATTGTTTGTGCATCTGATTCTGTGTCAAGTTTTGGGATTGTATGTTCTGTGTTACTCTTGCATATCTTTCTGGTGATTTTTACCTGCCATATTCACAGTTCCACGTTCCACTTCAGGAACGATGCCTGTAAACTGTTTTAAAAACATATCTGAAAATGTAAGCATGAGAATTCAAGGAAAGATTCATGGTAGTTAAACTGTCTGACAAGCAGCTCTTGAAGACTACCAGACATGCAGGATTCTCTTTTGCCTCTGACCTTGGGCAGTAGATTCAGAAATGAGGAAGAAGAAATCTGAATGTGAACTTGAAGGCTGATGAACCCAAATGAAAACTTCACAGGAATATAGTAAGATGCAAAACAAGCTTTTTCTGATTATTTTTCTTTTTTATGTTTAGGGCTTATTCAGGGCATAAACAGTGGATGAATCCCACCTCTGCTAAGTCCCCAGAATGAAGCAAAGACAACCCATATGGAACCTAAGGTAACCTATATTTCCATAACTAAAACCATTAGTAGTGAAATTTTCAATGTCATAAATGAAAGGACATGTGCAAAGAAGTCACATTGTTTCTGCCTTAATCTTTATAGGACAAGCTATTCAAGTTTGAGCCCTACCTCTTTCTTTACTTCTGCCTATTTCTCATCTGCTGTGCTGGTTCTGGTGGCATTGGAGTGATTCCAGCCATGTGCCCATCACTTTACCCCCTAAGTCCGCCTGACTAAGGCCCTGGTGTTGGGGATGTACTTTGGCTGCTGTGGAGTACAGTTCAGTAGATTTCTGCAGCCTTGTCAAAATGGGGACATTGTGTAAAATACTAGTCTAACCGGACAGAACTGGGATGGGTGGTCTTTGGAGAATGGGTTTCTTTAATTTCTCCAAGAATTTGCTCAGTGTGTCCGTGTGAAGTTTTCTAAACCTTCACAATAACAGTGGGACCATATATTGGAGAACCTAAGCAGTGTTTTTGCAATGACTTGCGATCTTTAGTACTTGAGTCTGTGGGAAGGAACAGAGAAAGCTGTACTGTGTCATCCCAGAAGTGCAAGTAGTCCTCTAGCTTGGGTCTGATTTGGGTCATAGCAGTTGTGTAAGGAGAAATCTAATGCAGCAAGAGTACAATGATACTTCCCTTGATTATAGCTTCCTAGCCTGCAGTAGTCTGCAACTGAGAAAAGTTTTGAACCAGAGTTGTTTTTTTTTCTCCTCTCTGACATCAGTGGCAGCTGCGGGCACTCAGTAATATCTGAAGCCCAAATTACTATGTTTAAGTGTCTAAATGTAGACATAGAGGCCTACGAGCCCATGGGTACCATTGCAGTGGACTGGAAATTTCCCATTTGCCTTTTTGTGGACTGGATCAGAACTTATTTCAGGTAACCAGCTTGGAAAAAAAAAGAAAAAGGATGAAGTGACTTGTGCAAGATGGTTAAACAAATGGGACAAATGGCTGGAAAGGCTCAGGAGCTCTGGATGCCATTCCTATGCTCTGACTACTGAATTAAATATGTTCTCGGATATAAAGAGCTCATGCTGGTAAGCATGCAGTAGGGACGCAGAGGCATCTTGGTTGCATTTTCTCAGAGTACAGTGGTGCAGTGGTGTTGCTGTTCTTTACAGCAATGTCTAGAGAGAGCAGGAGCTCACAGGATGCTTTAGTATGACTTCTTGGTTAACAATGTGATTGAGACAGAACCTCTATCTGTTGGTCCAGAAAGGATTCATGATTTTCAGTCCTTCTGTTCTTCCTGAAGTGTAGATGTGTACCTAGTTGTATAATGTAGTACCTCTATTTCAAATAAAGGCATTTAGAGGGGGAAGGCACAGAATCATCAGAATTTGCTGTAGCAGGAAGCAGGTATGATTTGGGGATTTATCCTGTCCAGGCTACAGCTACTAAACTCATCTTGGGCACACAAGCCAACCTAACAATGAGCTGTGCCACAAGTATGCGTTGAGGCCCAGATCCCTTTGCCTTTGAAGGCAGGGAGAGTTAAACCATTGGCTTCACTGCAGTAAGGTTAGGCCTGTAAATAGTTCATAACACTTGCATATTATTAGTTACTCTCATGGCCAGATCTAAGCATACTTGATCTGTGGAGGAATTTGGCTTTGCATACAGTCAGACATTCCTCATTTCTCATTAGTTAGGTAAACACAAGTGCAGAGAAGTTGGGTTTGTCATTTTAACCCTGTGGCTTCTTCCTGAGGGGGTGATGAAAGCTCTTTCAGAAATGGAGTGAAACTCAGCATTTCTGAAAAGAAATCTATAGTTCATCTCACAACAAACTACAGCTATGACAGCTGAGCAGGGAAGGCTCAGGCCCTGCATAGGCTGAAGTCTTTTATGATGTGGGGCTGCTGGCATCTGCTCTGCATGTCACAGAACATAAGGACAGCAAGTGGGTGTTTCAACAGCTGGGATGGGAATTGAGGGGAATGGCAGTGAGCTGTCATCTGAAGGCTACAGCAAAGGAAATAAGAGGCTTTGGAATACTGTCTGTAATTTAGCATGATTTGCTTTGTGGTATATTAAGCTTACGTAAACTTGATCTCTCTCACTTTCTTTGTCTTCTATTTCCCAGTACAATTGCATACTTGTCCTTTCACAATCACACACAGAGAGAGACTTCCCTATGAATTTATCATTAAGGAAAGCAATCAAGCAGGTGCACTCGGCACATCACATGCAAATGAGTGGGCTGCAATATTAGTGCTGGAGTAGCAGCCAAAAGGTGGGAAGCTGGATGCCTGCAAAAGGGGTATGTCAAGGTCTGAGGTACTTGTACACTCCCTTCTGCAGTAATCATGGGGAATGATCACAAGACTCAGCACTGGGTGGTCCAGCATGGTCCTGAAGTGGGAGATGGCTTAGTGCACTGGAACAGTTATCCTGTCGTGACATGACAGAAGCATGGCTTGGATAAGCAGACTTGAGACCTTCTGCTAAGGTCTGACATTAGTTGCCATTAATGTTTGCAGTTGGGTTTTATCACTCATTAGGTTGTTAGCCTGTTTTGACCTTCATTTCAAAAAGGCCAAGTTGCTGAATCTTAATCATGTGCAATGCACTTGTAGTTCGTATCCCTCTTGTAAGAACTGAGTGAGTTGCATCTTGTCTGGTTGATATCTCTGGGCAAATTCCATGCAGAAGGCTTTGGGCAGCCACACCCAGGGCCAGAATTTTCCCCAAAACACCAGGGGTTGTTTTTTATCAATGCTATGCAGGCAAATGGAAAACACTAAGCGAGCCATTTTTATTTGTAATTACCAAGTTCAAAGGCTTGGACCTGGACATGTGGGTAGGGAATCAGTCTAAAATTAGACTTACCTAACCTGACCTTTCAATTAGGCTTGATATCTAAGCATCTGTGGCAAGGATCCCCAGGCGTGATGTTATTGCCTATTGTTTCCTTGTCTGAGGGTAGTATTGTATTGTCTTGAGGGCTGCATGAGTCACATCTTATGTGCGTTGTTTTATCACTCTAATTAGTCTACATATTGAGGGGAAAAAAAAGGGCATACAAAAGGACAAAGGCAAAATGTATTAGGAGTCCTTGTAAACTTGTGAGGCTTTCCATATGATTTTCTGGTTGAGAAATAAAACACTTCTAAATTCTTTCATGTAGACTACAACAGTGAAATGTCTCTTCCATATGTCAGTGGTGTAATCTACATAATGAACAAAACTTCACAGATGGACTGGCTGATGCAACGGACATTCTTTTCATAAATTTCCTCTCACTTTTGTCATTTTCTTTGGTTTCCCACAAGGTGGGCTGAATATTGATGATTACTGAGCTATTACGTCCTATGTTGCATAACTTATAAAAGTGTTATAATTCAGTGAGGTGAGATTTTGTTCCAAAATAATCAATGGCACAAAATAGCTAAAGGAAAAGAAAGCAGACATTAAAAAGAGAGGACCTCCCCCCAAGAAAACCCCAAACAGCTTTAGAATGTGTGTGCCCTTTAAAAAAACAAATAAACAAGCAAACCCCACTCTGATTTCATACTTTACTTTTGACCAATGTCATTAAACTAATGTTTTTTTTCTCCCCACAATTTATTCAAGATATAGCTCTCCTGACTGTCTTGGAACTTGTTTGTGCCCTTGGCTTCTCAAGATTTTAAAACTTGTTTTAGGTTCTTTACAAATGCTTTTTTTTTAAACTAAAGGCCTTTTAGGAATGCAAGAAAATATTTGTTTTGAAGTCCTGCTTTCACCTTAATTGCTTTTCTTGGCAAAAGCTTACCACTTATTCAAATTCACAAAGTTCTAGGACACCAGATTTTATTTCCGTAAACCTACTTGGTAGGTTAGAGATCAAATCTCTTCTGGATCCTCTCTCAGTTTTTCTCAAAAGATGGTGATGACGTGGTTTTAAGCTCTGGTTCAATCTGGCCTCCCAGTTATTGCTGGATCAGAGAGGTAAAGTCAGAGAGTTGAATTTACTCTGACCATGTGTCCAGGACTTGGAAAAGCTTTGTGGAAAACAAAAGTCTAGTTTGTATGAAAGAGGGCATTTTCTTTTGCTGTGTTACTGGGATGTGTCATCCTAGCCAAGAACCTGGAAGACATTAAGGTAGATGTCACAAACATAGAGTTTTTACATTTTTTTTAATGGGCCAGCTGCACTTTTAGACAGTATGAGGTGGAACTGCAACCCACAAGTAGGTATGAAGGTGACATTTTGGTTATCCAGAAACAACAGCAATGTGCAAGAGTTCTCAGTTCTCATTAGGTATGTGTATGGGGAGAATATAAAATTTTATGTAGGGATGGTTTCCAATAAAAGGAAAGATATCTCAGTCTTGGAGTGAAACACAGACATTCACCCATCCAGAGAGTTTGCCTAAGGCCTCCCCAAACTCACACTGTCCTTTTTTGTTTTTCATAGCTGCCTGATTGCTGGGTCTCCAGCACTTACTCTGTTTCCCAGAGTATATCTGCTGTCCAACTGAAGGTGTGAGTGCTCCGCCTCATGTACCCATACCAATAGCGCTGTAACAGCACTGGCAAATGCTTAGTTGCCAAATATATTTGCAGTGTCTTGGGCAAGCATACTGAGCCTGAGTGAAAACTCCCACTGCTGTCAGCCATACTTCTATGCTAACTAGATCAGGTATTGATAATGCTGCCTTGGGGATATCTAAAAGAGCAATGCTACTACTTTGAATTGTACTGTAAATGCATCTTCAGAAGTTCTGGCAGCTAGGATCAAAGCTGTGCTGCCTTGAGCAATAGAAAAATATGGAGAATGTGTGGTCCCTTCCCCAAAGATTATAGCTCTTTGGGAGGACACATACATTTTTCATTGATTTGGATGGAATACCAGTGCCTCAACTTTAAGTTGAAGCCTTTTTCCCTTTCATCATTCTTTAGACTCTTTTCATGTGTTGTACTAGATTGCATCTCTCCTCCTGCCCACTTGGCTGGGACCATGACCTCTAAATGCCTTACTCTCTATTTTAGGTATATTTTCCTGACACTTTTTGGCACAGACCTTGCAGCTGCTGCTATACAAGGTGAACTGAAAACCAGGCTGGCCGTAACAACTTGCTCAGGGACTCAAAGGCAGCTGGGGCTTGAGCTAGGAATTGAGTCCATGTCTCTTGAATCCCAATGAAGTGCTCTACCTGCTGTTTCCTTCCCACTTCTAGAAGGTGGTAGAGGACTTCATGATCTTTCAGAGAAACAATATCCCACTGAAACTGTAGTTCAAACCCAACTTTTTAAACCTGGGTGCTATAAGTGAGATGCATCCATTTATATTTTGTCATATTAAGTGCCAATTTCAGAAGTGATGTCTGTCCTAAGCTTCCAGAGTTGCACCTACCCACTCCCTCTGCAAACCACATGCTCTATTTTGAAACCTAGTAGACTGTGCCTATACAGCTCATGGGGATTTGTAAATTTGGAGGCAAACTGTGATCTCTGGGGGCCACTGATACCTTCTTGAACTTGGAAAAAATGTCAAATGTCAAATTTAATCACATGTTTCAGGCAGCATTTATGCTTTGATCGATTTGAGGTTTCCTCGGGGAAGGGGAAAGAACAGAGCCCATCCATTCCTGGTGCCATCTCGGATAATCCGTGGCAGAGGGGGGGGAAGTGAGGTCCTGTTTTATTATTGTCTGGGTGTAACACAATGCAACTGCTACACAATGGAAAATGAGGTTGCATTTATAGACTCAATGATTCCTAGTTGAAGAGCCATTCAGTTTTGTCCGTGTCCGCTCATTCATCACTGCTACACAGACCATAATTTCCTCTGGCATATTTTAATTCCAGGTTAGCAACCTATTTAAGAGCTGTTAATCTTTGGGATTTTATTCACCTTTCTGGACTCACTGAATACATAATAAAACCTCAATATCCAGATTATATCAGTTCACTGAAATTTGTTACAGAATACACATAATATTGTTATTGTCTCCTTGACTGGATGAGTGCGTAAGCATTTCCAAAGTAAATGCAAATGTGTTCTCCATGAGCATTTCTGCCAGTAAAATCTGATCTTTCCAAAGCTCAAGGCAAGCTTGCACAAACGATGTGCAGAAGGAGCAACTATATAAATATTCAAATGAATATTTTCATTATTAGCTCTTCATTTAGCTCTCCTGGATTTCTGCATTTCTTTTGATTGGGAAGGCATTTAATCTATGAAAAACCTCCAGTTTAGATGTCCATTGTAGTGTGGCTTTACCCTTACCACACTCTCATGGAGACAGTTGACTTGGGCAAGTTGTACAGACACAGTTGGTCTTTCTCCTTAGTGTTGCATTTCCAGTTCTAGTGTGCTTTCCTGAGGACACTGAATGGAAGGCGTATCTTCTGCAGTCATGATGTTGCTAAGGTTGGCCGGAACCTCTGAAGATCATCTAGTCCAGTTCTACCCCCACAAGCAAGAATGGCTAAAGCAGGTTCCTCAGGGCCATGTTAGATGCCTCCAGGCATCAAGACTCCACAACCTCTTAGGGCAGCTTTTTCCATTGTTCAAGCCACTTTCACAATAAAGCAACTTTTTCTTGTGTTTAAGTAGTTTCCTGTATTTCATTGTGCCTGTTGCTCCTTGTGTTTTCACTTGATACCACTGAGAAGATTCTTTCTCAACCCATCCATTAAGCTCTGTATTCTTGCAGTTATGCAATTTCCTAAGCACTTCACCATTCATTTAAAAATATATTTTTTTTCTTTCTCAGTCTTTATTCTAAAGACACAGGAACCAGGAGGCAGGTTTGGTTTGGATTAGAAATCCTGTGTTTTTCCCTACAGAACACACTGCCTCCCACACCGACAGCTCTCCTCTGTGTGAAGAGGTACACACCTATGGTACAGTGTTTTTATCACCATAATATTAAGCAGAGAGCTTTTGTACTTGCCCATATGCACCAAATCCTTGGCATGAGAGAATGTCACCTCGTGTGGGAGAGAGAAAGGTGCTTTTGCTTTCGTAGCTCGTGCTGAGACACTAGTCTCATTTACTACTCCTTTTTGTCTTCCCTGTGTTCTCTGCTTTATTGTAACTTGGCTAGGGATGGAGAAAATGTTGGCTTCCCTGGTTGGTTAGTGCAGTGGCAACTCTTTTTAAAAAAAAAAAAATTAGTCCTAATTAAGGAGTTGTCCTCATGATTTGTGGTTTTGTATACTGGAAAGCAAGCCAAGGCTGTCTGATTTCATTTCTGTAAAAGAATGTAACTCCAATTCCTTGCCAGTTTATACCATTCCCCATGCCGGGCAGTAGATAATTTCCCATGGTCCCAAAGCTTTCAACAATACTCCATTATGTTTCATGACTCATAAATGGGCTGGTGCCCATGGAAAGCCATGTGTCTCAGTGCAGGCAGTACAGCTCCCCGCAGTATGTTTGAACTGATTTCATAGCCTCCAAACCTAGCATGGTTTATTATTTTCATGACTTGTTCACTGTTCTTGTTGTTGCTAAGACCATATTGCATCAGTAGCAGGAATAAAAGTAAAGGCCCTCATGCCTTTCAATGCAAAATTAGAACTGTGATATGCAGAGCCTTGAATGTATGCAGAAGAAAACAAGATCAAACAAAAGACTGAACTAAAGTTCAGTTCTAATAGCTCTTTGAGATAAGCAACTCATATAAACTGTGGAGACAGCCGATAGATAAGACGGTATTATCTGCACTGATATAGTGGTGGTGATTATTGCTGACTTACCTGTGCACTCAGGGCTCCACTGATGGATGTTGCACATGTTCTCTCTATTAAATCAGAATAAACTGAAGGATTAGAAAGATATGGTATATAGTCTTGAGTCTGCTTCTGCAACCTTTATTCAATGGAGCCGAGTCAATGAAGCCAACTGTTACTTGCATAATTATCATTACTTGCTTCTTTCAGCCTGCTAAGTACTACGCAAACACACATGAAGCCACAGTGCAGACTTCTACACCTGAGTAAAGATTGGGAGATTGTGGTGTTGTGTTTATGGCCCAATACTGCTTTTATTAATGTCCATGGAAAAACTGCTGGTTGGCTTCTGTCCTCAGCAGGATTTTTTAATCCTATTGTGATTTCCTGGGGTTTTGATTCAGTTGGCATGATCTCAGCAGCCTTGTGATACGGGGAGGGCTGTTCCAGAGGGGCTAGTTTGGAATGGAAGCCAAAAGGGGATCAGTTTAGGAGGGTTGAATGGAGTGGTTTTGTCTGCTGTTGTAAAGCCATTTTATAATACTCAGATAATTTATTGAAACTGCTGCCAGGTACTGTTGCAAGCATATGACTGTGGAAATAGCTGCTTGAGTAATAAGAACAATAGGATTTGAAAAAAAGGATTATTTATATTATTTCTCTCTCTCTCTCTTTTTTTTTTTTTTCTTTTAGTATGGATAATAAAACCAAACAAGTCAGTATTACTTTATTTGCCTGGTTAGATTCACTTTCAGATTCTTATATTCCAGGCTAAGACAACATTTAGGTTGTGATACTAGAGATTGAAGACTTATTTAATTTTTAAATATAATCCCTTTCTTCCACATTTTTGTTCCTCTCTGTCAGTAATGGAATCATTTATTCGGTCTTAGATATTTTAATTTTAAAAAATGGCTCTCGGATTTAGCCTTGGAAGAGTGTAGATAAAGTATTTTAAAGTGAGCTTTCTTATTGAAGTTGTTCTTTGTTACATAATTTCCCATTTGTTATTTCTTTCTTTTTCTGATTTAGCTAGTTATGAAGTTTTTAACGTACGTATTTATTTCAGAGGGCTGAATATATTTGGTCTAGTGAAAGAAAAGTATGTTCTATAAACAGTTCTGTTCCTTCAGCAGAGCTTGATCTGTTTAGTCATTTTTTTGGAAGGAGTTGCAGCAGTAACATTGGAAATGTACTTGGTTGCTTGAAACAATCACTAGGTATCTGTACAGAAAACAAAGATTCAAGTCAGGAAGCTTTAAGAAGTAAAGCATGTGCGGATCTGTCATGATGCCTAATGATTCATTTACTGCACTGTGGTTAATGATTATAATGACTATATGTGGTAATCCTGCTACCACCCTCACCTCCTCCTTCCTCTCTTGCCCTTTTCCCCCATGAAATAGGCAAGCAAATAAAAATCCAGCAGCAGACAGTATCAAAGGCAGTCTTAGGCAGACTTGGCTGGCAGCAGGTATGTGTGTTTACCAACCCCGGCAAGATTCAGAATTGATTTGGGAGTCCAGGTTTCCCACAGCCTGGCACATACTTGTGGCTCCCATCGATTTTCCACAAGCTATAACAGGGAAAATTCCCTGTTGTGGACCAAGCTTGATGACTGCAAACTACAGAGGATGTAGTCTCTAGCTGTATCTAGAAGTGCCTTCCTGTTAGTTCATGTAGCTGGAGCCAAAGGACCTGGATTCATTCTCTGATGCTGAGAGAGGCAGGAACAGTAATTAATTAGGTAGATGAACTTTTCCATTGTGCAGAGTCTGGTCTCATGACCCTAGACAGGTTTCATTGCAAAGCAAAGGGAAGATTTATTTATTAAAGCCTAAGGCAAAGGTACAGATAGATAGGTAAAAGTTTTGGAAACAACCTAAAATCCTGGTAGCAGCCTGGGGAACTCTTTACCCAATTTTCATGAAAAATGCTCTCCTTCCATCCCTCCTCTGACCAACTCTAGACTAGCCACCTGCCTAGACATGCTCCTTGGGGATTTTTCTCTCAATTCAAATGCAAATGCTATGCTGATAGTTTGTTCAAGTGGTTGGCAGCTAACTTACTATGGGTGCAATTACATGAATGTTTTCCCCAGCAGCAGAGACAATTTAGAAGTTTTGCCCCTACCTTTGGCCACTTGCTCTTGGCACTGTACCACACAGTTCATTGCCCTCTCTGCTGTGCTGAGGCAGCTCTTTACGGAGACGTGAAATGATACAAAATTTTAAAAAACCCCAACTGCTATCCAAAAGACGTTTATCTGACCCAGTTTACGGCCTAGCCCCACTACCAGTTGCATCAGCACAAGCAGACAGGGGATGATTTGAAGCGTAGGGATGGGAACAGGAGACCTGGGCCAGGCAGGAAAGCAGGAACTTCTCAAACTCTATTTTTTCCTGGAAAAGTGGTTGTGTAATTACATCTTCAGGTTGTGGTTGTACAGTACCAGATCTGTGCATCCAGAGATAGTAAATTCATGTAGGTCAGGGATGGAAATACTGTTGCCTTCCTGTTGAGGACAAGATGCAGAATCCCTACTGGCTTTGCCATTTTATTTCAACTACTTCCTGGTGGCAGGAGAATGGAGAATACTTGATCCAGCATAAAGTTAGAGTGATGCAGGCAGGTGATATTTGATCTGGCATAAAGCCTGCTGGTACAAGGTTGATATGTTGAAACATTTTGAACAAATTTGAACCAGCAGAACTTATACTTGTACTGCGTTTTGCCCCATGCGGCTGTGACATTTTTGGTCAGGATACAAACTGGACTCAGTGTATCATCAAACCATGGCATGGAAGTCTCACTGCTCTTCCCCCATCACAGCTCTTTAAAGGAAGCCGTTGAGCTCCTGAGTGAGATATTTCCTTCCCGCCTTCATGGTCCCTATGTATCCTTAGCATTATTGGAATTTAGTGCTGTTCCATGCCTTCTGTGTCATCAAAAACATAATTAAGAACATGAGCACTTTGCTACACACTGCTTGGCTTCCCACAGAGACTGTACAAGACCTTTAGACATGCAAGCAGACGGACAAACAAGGTGCTTGTTTGGACACAAGCTTCTGGGACAAATCTGCCCTGTTTTCTGCTGTCTGGATTTGGAATTCCTGGGGTTACAGCGGGAATGGGAAAAGCAAGCAATATCCCCAAAGGTTGAGGGAAGTGAGAGATATGGCTATTGTTTTCTGTCACTGTGGTGAAGTTTGGAGGCAGGAGGTAGATGGAAAACGGGAGCGTTTGCTGCAGATAACATGGAGTTAATGCTCTCAACCAGTAGCTTGTGCAGAAGTGGTTTACTCATTTATCCAAAACACAGGCTTTGCAACTGTTTCTTTGAAAATTGTTCCAGAAAGTCTAGTTGCTTCTGATGTTTCGCTCTATGCAGTAGCTCCTGGCCTAGCTTCTAGCTGGCAGATGTGGACAAAAGCTGCCTCTTGGCAGGAAAGGAAGATTTGGTTCTGATGTCCATCAGGACCAGAGACTCTCCCATGAGGCTGCTGCTGAGGAGATGCAGAGCTGAGGGTGGCCAGACGGTAGCTGTTAGAGAGCAATTACTGTCATGGATCAGATTTGCTAATGTAATGAGTTAATGCTGAAATAAAATTAGTTAGAACCTAGTTAAAGTATCATGCTATGTCTGAGGAGTGATATAAACTCATGCCTTCAGATACATATTGAAACTGATTTCTGTCTGAAGGCTATGAAAATATGAACTGCTGACTGACTATAAGATATTGTGTTATTGAATAAATGTCAAAATCTGTGAAAGTACAGGCCCAGGTATTGAAATAGTCTGGGGTGTACAACTGGAAGGATTATTTTTGAGCACAAGAGCTATAAGTCTGAGCACGTAATGAGGAGATACCTTTTTGAACCTCAAAAGGTTAATTAGGTGCATTTTCCTGAGTGGTACCTGGTATATACCCACAGTCCCAATGCTTGAATAGGCAAGTCTGTTCTGTGAGTTTGAGCATTAGGCCTGGCAAAGTATTTTTAATGATGATATTTGGACCTGCAAGTCAACACACAATTACATTTGTTTCACTTTTCCTCTACTTTTTTTCATTATGATTAGCTAAAGGTACCTAGAGGATGCTTTGTTCAACTATGGCTCCCTTTACCTCATTCAAACAAACTTAATATGCTTTCCTGGACAGCAACCAAGTTTGTATTTGTGCCAGCACCCCAAGCTTGTGCTGACTTGTACCATTGTGGCAGTAACTGCTAATGAGTGCAAATATGTTCCTGGAAAACCCTTGACACTGGAGAGGCATCTCTGACTGGAACGATGCTCTTGGCTATGAAATAACTGAACACCTGTTCCTTGCTCAGTGCAAAACAAAAACCCAAAATGCAAAAAAAAACACCCTAGGATCTCTGTTCCCTTTTTAATTTCTGAGTGCCCCCTGTCTGCAAGGCCTGCTGTTGAAACTTAGGAGGTTTCTTTTTTTATGCCAGTCTTGCAAAATTTGCCACATTCCTTTATGAACTCAGAAACTCTGTGCTTCTGTTCTTGCGTGCAAAGGACTGTTGGATACAACAGATGGATTCAAGGGTTGGCCATCAAGAAACAATTCCTGCAAACATCAGGAGATGGTGGGGGAGAACTGATATTTGGAAGATTGTTTGGCCTGGTGACATGAAGGTTTTTATGTTCTAATGCTGACCTGTAATCACGTGAGTCCTGTCTAATCAAAACTAAGAACTAGGCTATATTTATTGCATATATACATTTGTTACTTGCTTGTAGTAAGCTTTTTCTGCAACGTTTTTCATTGCTGCTGCTGCCAATTTTGTTGTGCTGGTAGATGTATACATGCAGGAGGGCTGGAGGTGATGTTTTTTCTACCGGGTCTCTCTGTTCCTTCTTTTACCAGATTTTTTTTTCTGGTCCAATGCACTGACCTGACCGAAGTGATGTAGAAATTGATTTAAAGCAGCATGGTCCTATCATGCAATTTTGCTTCATTCCTTTTGTCCCTGTAGTTATATTGAAATATCAAGTCACCATAAGCCAATGTTGGCTGACTGAAGAGTGCTCTCAGGATAAGTTCAGCCGTAGCAGCTATTCCCAGGTACTGTTAGCCTTAATGGGGACAAAACCAATCTAAGAGTCCACTCAGGGGCATGGACTGATGTAGTCAAACTCATTCTGATTTTTTTTGTGGCAACACTTGTTAGGGTAGCTTGGCTGTTTCATTGTCCTCCTGGCAATAGTGAGAAAAAAGCAATAGGGAGATGCTTCAAAAAAATCTGAAGATGCCTCAAACCATTGGAAGTATCTCATCTGTGTAGTGCTCTGCTTGGTGCAGTCTGCCTGCTCTTCCCTGGCACACAATGCTGAGGCTGTTGGTGGCTGATAGCAGAGGCACATCTCCTGTGTCATCCCAGAAATTAGGTACAGGAGGCTGATTAGGAACAGCTTGAGCATTACCTGCAAAGGAGGATTTGGGTTGGATATATCCTAACCAGGCAGCATTCCCAGGTTGAATCCCTACACTACATTATTGCCCTGGGCTTCCCTCCAGACAATGTTCATTCTCCATTGCAATGGTGATGAGGCTGCTGAAGACTGTGGAGGGGCAGACATACAGTACTGCCAACCTACCCTGCTCCTCACCACAGAATTCAGCTTCCACCATCAGGTCTAAGGCCCCATCTCTAATCCCAGTTGAGGCTATGGGGGTCTGTTCAGCTTTATGGGAGCTGGATCTGGGGAGGAAGAGAATGGGTGTAAAGGAATTAAATATACCCCTTAATAGCTTTATCATCATGTTTAAAAAAACACTGGCCAAATAAAACCCAAACAACCAGCAACTCCAGGGTTGCAGGGGCAAGCACTGGGGCCAGGCTAAGGCTGACCCTCTGGACACCTTCTGCTGAGAAAAGGCCTTTGCTACAAGTGTTTGGTGACAGTGGAGACGAGGACAGTGACCCAAGTGGCACCCCTTCATGCCCTGGTTCACAATAGTAACTCAAGGGGAATGTGGATTATAGGGTCCCTGGGTTTTAATGCAGGGGATCTACCGCTCAGACCTCAAAGCTAAGGACTGCTTTTGTACAGAGTCTGAACTGACATTTTCAATCTAGACTTCCACAGTCTGGCAGCCAAAATCCCTGTACAAACTTTGTAAATAGGGCATAATTTCTGTATGAAACTAGATTGATGCAGCTATCTCTGAAGGAGATTTTTGAAAGCAGCACTTGAGCACAAGTAGTCAATATTTGTATGTTATAGCATTAAGCTGTTCTCAATAGAAGAATAGTTATCTAGTAGGTAACACACTACACCTTCAAGTGGGAAGTCAAATACTTTTTGCCTCAGTTACTCTGTCTATACATTGGGGATAAAACGAGAACCCCCTACAAGAGAGCCATGGAGCTGTTGCAAGCGTTAATAAATGTTTGCAGAGCTCTTTAAAGTTCTCTGATTAAAGTAATAATGAACATGTGAAGTGTTAAAATCTTTTTGTAGACTTGGTTGCTGTGAAAAGGACTAGAGTAGAAGATGCTGAATCTCAATGTTGAGAAACTACTGAAAGCAGAATTTGAAAGAGAATGGTTATGTATTAAACTGTAACCATGTGAGATTTTATATATTTAAAGAAAGGCAGATTCTGTGATATTGACACAGTATGCAAGGCTTTTTCTACTCTGTCAAGCCAAATCAACCTATTGCCTGGTAGGAATTCTGAGAAATACACTCTTATCTTCTATTTAAGATGTGCTTTAATTATTACTACCCATTACAGACTGTCAGAAATACAGTTATAGGTATCTCCCGTAGAAGTTATTCAAGAGGCCTTCAAGGAGAAGAGGAGTTCACAAATAGTTGACATAATCTCAGAATTAGACCCAGAACATCCATTCTCCTGCACTGTTTGTCTGTCTCTCTCTTTTTCTTTTTTTTTTAGCTGTTATTTTATTTCTTTTTTAATCCCAAATTAGGCAGTGACTGTCTACCTCCCTGTGGATGTATAGTGCCCAAAGAGCCCCATTCTTAGCTTTTTGGTGGTGCTGTGTTAAAAATGTTTCACAGTAATAAAGATTCCAGTGTTAATGGTAAGGCAAAGAAACTTGGTGTTTCTAGACTATGATTGGCTTGCATCCTCCTCTGCGGTAGCCAGTAGTAACAAAGACCCTGAGGCAAGTTGTAGCATCAGTTACACCCAGACAGCCTTTGGACTCTAAGAGACAGAAGACTTGGTGATGTAGCTCTAATATCACTAAACTGGAAAAAAAATGAAGCCAGGCTGTTGAATTTTATAATACTATATATATTCTTTTTATTGAGAGACTAGATTTAATAAATCCTTAACTGTCTGTTTAGAAAAGTCCAAGCCAAGTCACAAACTTAGGAGGATGGGTGTAGGCAGAGATATTAACAGAACAAAGTGACTGAGTTGACCAAATAGATTTATGCAATTACATATAAGAGAGGAGCTACCTACGCAAGTGAAAAATAAAAAATATTTCTTTCACACATGGCTTGGTGCAGAGGTCAAAGTAAGGAAGCTCACTTACCATTACATTCAAGAAACCCCAAATTCTGGCATGTTCCAAGAAGTTAAAATGCATTTTGTCCTGACTGCTGGGAATTGAAGCAAACAGCATGGGTGGTTTGCATGTCATGCCAGATAGACCTACCAAATGAAAACAGAACTACTCCTTACCACATGGAAAGGCGAATTATCAGGGGAAAAAAAATCTGTAATCAAGGTATTTTGGAAGGTATTTTTAGCTAGAATCATTGTAATATGAATGCTATTGTCAGACTGGGAGGGCAAATCCCAAATATGTGATGAGGGACATATGGCTAAATACAGGAGGAGCCTTCAGCAACTCAGCCTTTAGTCATACTGGCAAAAATACACCCTGGAAAAAGGTGATGTTACCCCTATTCATATGTTGTGACATAGGGGGTCCTTTCAAATCATAATAGTTTTATGGAATCACCATAATGGCATTCTAGGGCTTCCTACAATGAACCCCTGCCCCATGAACCTCACCTTACCATAGTAATCTCAGTATTACAACTGATTGTATTTCATTGGTTCATTTCCAAAAATATGTCCTTTACCATTGACTGCTGTTTTGATACAAAACCAATCAGTGATGTCTTTGAGTAAGTATCATGCAGATTAGGTTGATGACATGTAAAGAAGCCTGTTGAGAGCTGTCTAAGGTTTGCTTGCATGTATACTTCCATTAATTTACAAAAATCTGTTTGTATTCTTTTTTCCTTAAATGATTGTGAACATTCTAAAGTATATGGAGAGTGGCTTGTAAGTTGTAGTTCTAGTCAGCTCCTTAGTGACACCAGCTAATCAAGGAGGCTTAGTTGAAAAATATGGCACGAGAAGACTTAACTTAGTCATGAGATTCCATATTGATTTATTTAAACAAATACATTTGTTTAAATCAAAGGTGGATAAGCTTTACACGCATAAATGTTGTTTATATATCAAATATTCTTAAATGTAAAAATGTCATCTCTAGGAAATACCAAGGTATACCATAAGGGAGGATGTGAAAGAATAAATCCAAGACTTACTAGTCTGTGAATTATCTTCTAAGGAAAATAGAGAACTTATCCATTATATTAAAATGAAATGAAAAAAAAATGCCAAGACATACCTTGGTGGAAGACACATGTGGTGAAGATAGGTAAGTCAAAGATTCCTAAGATATCCATGGGTCATTTCCATCATGAACAACTTCAGCCAGTAAAGCAACTTTTAAGCATGGATGAAGGGTGAAGTTTTGAAACTTGGAGTCTGTGGGAGTGTGATTCACCTGACCAAATACAGAGATCTCCATCTGTGCTCACTGTCTAGACTGCCATTACAGTCAGCAAAGAGAAAACAGGCATTTCTAGGGCATGATTTGCCTTCTCCTAAAATAGTCATCTAGGATATGTCAGGCAACTGCTTGGAGACAGAAATCCAAAGATGATTTAGCAGTACAGAAATTTATGAGCCAGAAAATTGTGTTCTGTAATTCAGAAGTCATTTCTGAAAATAGTTTTTTCAATATCTATGTTGAGAGCTGTAAAACATGAGGCTTCAGAACAAAAAGCTGACCTGGACTGAAATACCTGGCTGAGGACTTCCTTAGGGGGTAGCTGTTACCCACAGGTCTGAACTGCTCCCTGCACATTGACTGTGATGGGAGCCATCGTGCAGCTAGACTGTCTCTCATATCATTTTGAAAAACCTTCTCCTGCAGGATAATTTATGCTTCAATGATCGCTTTTCAGCTGATTTTTAATAATTCCTTCTCACAGAAAGTGTTATCCCAACAATTTCATAGATGAGTCTGTAAAAATCAGCCAGAGGAGGGCACTTTTGAGCTATGGGAGACCTCCTGGCCAGTGGGGCCGAAGGTGCTGCATGTCCCATCAGTTTCATTTGCTGGACACTTCCTTAAAATCCTTTGGCGGTAGGCTTGGATCAGTGTCTGTCCCCTGATACAGGCAATGGTGGGCTTCTTCCCCTTTCAGAGCTTTCATTCTGTTGGCTTGCCAGTTGTCTGTTAGGAGGTGACAAGAGCCAGTGCTTTGTCTATGGAGGATGATGGATCTGTGCTGCAGAGTTTCAGTGTGGATGAAGGTGCTGGTCCCTCACTCCCAGGATCTGGGTGCCGGGACCTTGTCCTGCAGGAAATGGCTGGGCTAGCTGATGTCCTGGGATACTTCTGTGCTAGTGAGCTAAACAGAGCACAAGCTTGAGGACTGCCACACGACTGACTGTTTTGGCGTTAGTACCCTGGTGGCAAGCTTATGGCCTGGGCCCATTATTGCTCTGCTAGATGGTGTCCAGACATGCTTGGAGATAGCATGGCCAAAGACTGTTTTCAGTGGGAAGTATTGCCAAGATGCACCCTTTTGGTAAGGAAGAACACTTATCTCTGTGGACATGGGTGTCACTCAGTGCCAGTGCCAGAAAGCAGATCCTGGCCTCTATAGGTTAGCATTATGGGGTTTGCCTTGATATCCATTAACTTGTGTTGGTTTGGATGTGTGCGCCCTGTAAAGCCAAGTGCTTGGCTTCATTTGGGGTACTCTTCCCTTGAAAAGGTCAGGCCACTGGATTGTGTAGCAGAAAAGCTGGAGATCTGCTTAGCAGCCGTTCCTGCAGAGAAGTATTTTCAGGGAAAGTATTTAAAACATTAGCAGTGGGGGGTAGGGTGGAAATCGCAGAGAAAGTAAAATCCGTACGTATTGTACATATGTTTGCTTTAAAGAGCGAGTGACCCCTGCTGAGTTTCTTGGCACTGAAAGCCAGGCCAATGAGGACATCACCAGATGGGTTCATTACCAAGGCATTTTCATTATCACCCCTCGGGGCCAGCCCCTCGTCATCCTCCTGGTCGGAGCATGGGAAGGAACACTCTGTTCCAAATCCACAGAGGTATGAGAACACAGGGGGAAGTGCTTGTTTCTGGGACAAAAAAAAGCCATGGTGACTGATCACACCATACAAGTTCACGTGAGAAGCTGAAGGCCAGTTTGCTGGTCCTACAGCCCCCCTCTCTCAGCCTGTATGTGTAAGTACACTCAAGTTCAAATGCGCTGTAAAGATCCAGTAAGTGCCAGTGGAAATCCAGTTCATCTCAGATGAGGCTCCCCTGGCATGACCCTATCAGTACATTAATTCCAGTGGAGCTCACTGGAACTTGTACAAAGACAACACAAGCAGACTGAACATAAACAAACCGAATAAATCTTGGTCAGTCTAATCTGAAGGAATTCCCTACTGAAAATGGACTAATGCCTTGAATTTGTTCTGACTTATCTTGCAATGTTAGTTCTCCAAAAGTGGCAAAATGGTAATTTTCAACAGTCAGACTCCTTTAAAAACTACATTTTTAGAAACAAAGACATCAATTTAAACTGATTGTGCTTTAGTTCTTTCCCAGAGAATTGCTGTGCATTATGCCTGACAGGCTGTTATCTTTCCCGACAGTTGTCAGTTGCGAACAAGTGTAGCACTGAAAGGCTTTGCCGCCCTTGGTCAGGCTGTAAAGGCTACCCTGGTGCAAAAGATTGGTTTCTTCAGCTAGTGTCCTTCTCACTTCTTTCCCCTAAACGTAAGTATGTGGCCCTAGCTTTGTGGAGTAATTACCCTGAAACTGGAGTAGATGAAAGTCTGTAGGTGGTTTGAAGAGCTGTTAATGATTTTGAGTTAGGATTTAGTGGAGTGGGTAACCCCTTTCTGCCTCAATCAACCTCATACACTGTGGAGAACTTGTGTGCTAGACTTGGAAGCATGCAGGGTGGAATTTCTATCACCTCTTTCCCAATTATCATTGTTTACGCATGAAGCCACCTGTCTTCTTGGTGCCTTGCCATGATGAAAAGAAGATTCTTTCCATGTTCCCAAGAGAATGAGAAGACTGATAGAAAAAGGAAGGCATTTTAAAGTTTATGAAGAAAAAGCAAATACATATTGCAACAGACCTGGAAGGGTCAGAATGGACTGAATGTTCCTAAACCTTTATGGTAATTTGCTCCAGTAATTTCCATCATAATTAAGAAGCTGATACAAAAGCCGTTATTGCTATGAGTCAGGCTTGCGAGATCTGCTTCTACAGCACACATAGCTGCAGGCTGCCCCTATTCAGCATTTAAATGTTATTAATTTAGAAACAGTTACTAGAAATATGTCTATTAAATGCAAGGTTTAGAGCAATACAGATATACAAAGCTGATAATAAACCTCAGCTGTGGGGAAATGAGGAAGTTTTATGCACACTGTAGGTCTCTGCATCCACCTTTGCCCCCATGAATATGTCAGAGTAATCTTGAGGGATTTTTTTAGGATACTGTGTCCTGGCTGTTTCCCTCCTTCTGACTCTGCCTTTCCTATGGTGTGGGTGTGAAGGAGCAAATCAGTATTCAGCTTGGTAAAAACAGATGTAGCAAAGGTTACCTTTTTACTCTGCTTACTTTTTGTCCAGACCAGTGTTGCTATCTCCTGCCCATGTTGACTTCCATGAGGGCTGTTGGATATTGAGTACTTCTGAATAGCAAGCTGTGCTACTGAGGTGCCAAAATAGGGACCCAGATTTTACATGTTTTCCCTTTGAGTGTCATGGAGCTGTTATTAGACAGATGGTTGATATCAACAGATTTCAGCCCTGGAATTGTTCATGAGTTGTCCCCTTGAAAATTTGCTAGTCATTGTTTCTGCTCCAAGATAAGATGACTGACTATTTTTTTTCAAGTGGGAGAATAGGAAATTTTGAATAATGGGAAATCTGATTCAACTGTCAGCTCCCTTCCTGACCCGCAGATCGAGTTACTGGTAAGGATGGCAATTACCCTGTGAAACACCCATTAGTGTGTTTCACAGCAGGATACAGCAGGATAACGGGGAACATGGACATGTTTGGAATTTGGATAGTGCTCAATATGAGCAAAGTTGGATCATCCTTCTCAGCAAGACACTGCTTTGATTCCTCTTTGGGACAGGTGTTTGCCAGATTTGTTGTGTGATGTGCACCACGGGAAGCAGTGAATCTCCCTGTCTTTGTGTGACTCCTTTTCCAGAGTGGTCACTAGGAAAGACTGAATGAGCAGCATTGTGCTGATGCCTTCCAAAGCAACAGGATGTGTTTCACCAATATTGCTAGCATATAAGAGTCTGGCTTTCTGCTAAGTCATTTTATACTCTCTTTGAAAATAATTCATCTTCTCAATTCATATTGAAAGAAGACAGAAAGTTACTCAAGAAAAGATTGATCCTTTGCTCTAAGACGTACACCCAGTTGCTTTTGGAAAGCTGGGAAGGTGCTATTCAGTTGTTGTGTCGGATCTCTAGTGTAGAAGTGTCTGGTGAGGTGAAATGTCTGGGACAGATGTTCTTGTGGCTACCATAAAGGATCAGGAGCTGCAAGACCTGACTTACTATGTAAAGTCTCTGATCATAAAATGAACTGGAAGAGTCTGTGGTGCTTTTTGCCTTTCATGCTATAGAAAGATGTAGTACGTGCAGTGTGCTTTGAGTTCCTGTATCAACAATCTACATTGCAAACACTGCTAGGTGGGCACTTTCTGCAGTCATGTCAGTCTTGACACCACTGGATCATTTTAGTACCAACCAGTTGCCATGGGAAGGCAAGTACTTCTGGTTGTGATCTGAGTCACATTTAAAAAAGAAACTGTAATGGTAACAGCATGGTACATTTTGGATGTATCTGTGAGTGGGATTGTTTTGATAGGCCCTTTCTTGGGTCCTCTTCTTTGCTCAGCCACGGCAGTTGGTTCTGCTTCCCCCTGGCAGCCTGTGCCATGAACATAGAAGCTGTGGATGTTTTTGAATCATATCCCTGATGTCAATTGTATAGGTACACTAAAAGGTAACAAAATCTATTCCTATGTCCTCAGTGAATGAAGCATATAATGGCATCCCTGCCCTGGAACACAGCATATGTGGATGCAAATAGTACTCCTGCACCTCAGGATCTGCAGCCCCAGCACATGCTGCCTCTGGGAATGTTTGCTGAAGCATAATCATCTCTCACTGCACAGAGAATCTCAAGTATCTTTTTGGATGGCTGGGAAGAGCACAGAAGTGTAATCATTTACTCTGACAGCAAACGCAAGATATTATAAAAAGCTTTTGCAGTATGACTCAGGAATAAGAATTACTGCGTGCAGTCTAGTAAGAATTCTAAAGCTCCTATAACTGAGTTTTTTCCATTTTATGACTTAACAAAAGCCAAGGTTGAGCCTGCATAATAACTAAGGAAACAGCCACAGAATTATGCAGCAACAGAGTTTAATATTAGTCTTGAAGCTAAGCCCAAGCAGAAGTTGACAATACAATCTCAGTTAATGGTGACTATATAATAGGAGGAAGTAACATTTATTTTCACGGCTCTAGGTTGGTTCCTAGGGACATGAATGAACTGTAAACCCAGCTTTCCCTCCCTTTGGGTACTGAAACTCTAGGTGAAAATAAAATGTCCAAATAATTGAGAAAGTTTTACATGCAAAGATCTCAGATAGTTCATGACTAGGCTTGTGCTACTGATAGATTTTAAGATTTTGTTTAGCTGATCTGAAAATGCAGAAGAAAAAGGTCTTGATTTTAAGTTAAGCAAGCAGGATTAAGAAAAAACCCAAACTACAGAATCGAAATAACTACAGATCAAACAAAAGATGTTAACCCGGATGTTGTACTTTGCTCAAACATTAGAATGTTTCAAAAACATAGTGAAGTAATTTTTTTAATTACCAATATGACTGATTTAGAAAATCTAAATATTTTGATATTTTTATTTTGAGATATCTCCCCTCCCAGCACTTTGGGATGTGTATTTTTCAGTGGAAACAGTTTGCTAGAAGCAGTATACAGCCAGAGAACCTACAACTACCTGTTTTGTTTCCTCCAAATGAAAGATTTTGCCAGTTCTATCTCCAAACTTCTCCCCCAGGCAGTGACACAGACCCTCACCATCACAGGCTGACATTGGGCAGTTCTTAGAAGAGCACTTTGTTCCCCTGGTACTGAGGGCTGGATAGTCTCACTTGACTAAGACACATAAATGAAGACTGTGGAGAGCCATTCGCTGAGATTTAGAGGAATGGCTGATTTGGGCAGGGCTGTTTGGGGTGGTTTGTGGCTGCTGCCAGGGAGCCACTGCAGCAGTAGGAGTTCTGGCTTACAGGACCTGCTAATGGAACAAAAAGTTCCCTCTGTCCTTGGCGTGGATTAAGATATGGCCGGGTGGTGAGCTATTGACCCAGTACAGGATGCCTGTGGGATGTGAGGGAGATTTTTTGGACAAGAACTTTGAGAAATTCTTCAGGAAAAAGTTCTGCAAACAACTGTATTTAATCTCGGTTTCTGCTCGGATGTGGATGCTCGTGGTTTGCAAAGTTTGTTCGAAAAGGGGTCAGTCATGTAACTCCATCATGATGGACACTGGAGGCGTCTTACTCCTTTCAATTAAAAGGATTTGGATGGGGCAAAATAGCTACGTGCTGTCAGTGGAAGTGAGCTTTGAGCATTGGCTAGCCTCAGCCTGTGGTAGGTTCAATAACAATAAATGTGTGTATTTTATGCTCTCAGTAATAACCCAATTAGGGCCACTTTGAAAGGAGATAGTGCTTGCTCTTTTTATTGAAAAGTTGTCCAAAACACAGAAACTGTGAGACATGAGAAAAGAATGAATTCTTTGGAGCTCACAGGATTAATAATGTTTGGACTGAGCTAACAGACCTTGGTTCAATAGGTTCTGACTCTCCCTTATACCACGTATAGGAAGATTAAAGAAGTACAGCTAAGAAATTTTGAGTTCCTTTTTTTTCCCCTTATCTTGCCATAGCTATATACAAAACATTTGTTAAAAGCCTGTGAAGCTATTAGGAATCCTCTGGCTAAAATCACTGTTGCAAAGAGAAGGCTTGCAGTATTGAGGGCTACCCCCATCTGTAAGATCCCAACCTGGAGACACTATTTACACATTACTCACATGGTTTTAAATTTTTAAATCTTTTTTCCATGTGTGCTTCTCTCCAAAAAGTTAATCCCTGCGAGAGGATCCATCTTAGCCTAAACTTGTGTTAACAGCTGAAGCTTCATTCTCCTGAATTGTGCCTACGTGTACCAACACGATTTATTTTAAAAATGTAGTTTATTAAAAAAATAACATAAAGGTAGTGTTGCATTATGAGAAATAATTATATAGTATAAGAAGTAGTATAAGATTAGGATTGGGTAAGAAATTGTAGTAGTCATTGGAGAAAATTTTGGGGTAAGAAATGTGCTCAGAAGGATGTGAAAGATAGTGTGGTATTCACAGTAACCATTAAGATACATTTATACTATACCTGTAAGAACTGAGCGAATTATAATTTAGATGCATAATTTCTGGTTTGGCTAGAATGATGGATGAAGTAGCTCTGATTTCTGAACTGATCAAACCTGTATTTCCCCCTCTAACGGGTGGTACAACAGACTTATCAGATCTGTGTCAGCTGTTGGCTTCCTTGATAAGGCTTATAGTTAGAGAAAGCCCAGCCGCTTCTGGCACAAAAGAATGCAAGGAAAAAAGGACCAAGGAACAGAAGGAAAGATGAGTGCAGGAAGGAGATGGAACTGGATAACATGAGGATTGTAGGCAACAGAGAACAGAGGAGGACATGAATGAGCAAAGAGTTATTTCTTAAGAGTTCTCTTCCATTAAAAAAAAAACCAAACAGAAGGCTTCTAGTCGGGCTAGCAGCATCTGCAAGCTCCAGAAATCTGTAGTCTGTGACTGCAGAAGAAGACAATACTACTTGCTTTACTTAGAATGGAGTGGGAGACAGATGATGAGAGAGAAAAATCCATAGTGTGATAGAGAAAATAAAGCAACCCTCAGCATGGCAGAGCCATGCTGGGAAAAATGCGAACAACTCATAAGAATGTTGCTGTTATTTGTTCCAGTACTTAATATTCTAGACAAAGAGGGCTGTTCTCTTTATTTCTTTGTGTGACCTTATTGCATATTTAGATACATTTGCTGGTGACCTGGAATTTTGGATGGGCATTGGCTGGAAAATTTTTCCTTACAGAGATTATTTCCCTGTTTCATAATAGGAGAAATATAACTCTTCTAAGAAAGGACAACCAGGGCCTTATTTCTGTGACAATGCCAACAATAATAGTTACTATTTTCTTGTCCAAACACTCTTTTGACACAAATGACATTTTGTACAAAATGTATTTTTTTCCCAAAATATGTAAATTATTTTATAAATGCAGTAGGAGTTTTGACATTGATTTAATGGTTGTGGTATCAAACGCTCGAGACGAAAAAGGCAGTATGTTCTCCTTTGATTATCTATTAATCTTCTTACTCTCACTATCTTAATTTCAGTGAATCTTTTGAATCTTTTCTGTACAAGGATGAAATTGCTGTCCTGTCCTCAGAACCCCTGGTTGCCCTCACTCATTTTGATACACCTGAGCATATCTTCAGTTACTTTTTTTGGCACATATATACAAGTAGTTGATGCAACTTCCTCTGTCCTGGTGGCAAACATGAGACAAGGATACCTCTTCTAACAGAAATGGGTGATGAAGTGGCAGATGCCAGGTCACTGTTTGTACCATAAACAATTCTGGCTAATGTTGTTTGCATTTCTGCTTGTTTATACCCAAATTCATGAGCCAAACCTGCACCACGCATCCAAATTCTCATTTTCTGGTTGCTGACATCACCATGGCCAACACCTCACGGTGTTGGCAGCAATAGGGGCAGAAGCTGGTGCTGCTCGCTGGGCTACATGCTAGGAGATTTGTCCTCCCATTGAGGAGACCTTCTTGTGCCCTTGCACTGTGGCACTGACAAGTGGAAGGGCACTATCTGGAGTTACTGCCTGGGCCTGTGCTGTGTGGGGACACCCCACATCCCTGATTCTCTGGTCTTGCAGCCAGTAGAAGCTGTTTGAACTCATCCCAGCTCCTTCCCTCCGTGTGCATTTGGGTGTCTTTCTAAAAGAAACAAGGCAACAGAGAGAGATTTTGTCTTGATATTTGGGGGTGACATGCAGGCACCTAGGTTGTCAAGCAGTGGGGCACATGGAAGAACTACACCTGCCCTGTTGTGTGGGCATGGCCTCTGTGAATAGTTCAGGTTCACAGGAGAAGGGAGTATGTGAAGGGGGACAGAAGACTGGAGATGCAAAAGCATCTTAGATGTCATTTTGCTTCAGGGATAAATCTGCAAGCTTCTGCAAGATCTGGGGAAGATGGGGCTGAAGAATGATGTATTTAAAACAGTAAATCAGTGTGAACTGTTTACTGCTTAAATTCCATAACCAGTATGGCCTGATGGAGCTTCAGTTACACACAGTGGTTGAAATGAGCTGGCATGTCTTCCATTCATACGGTTTCCCTTCTGCAGAGGTACATGGTGCACATATTTGACATGCTGATATAGCACAAGGTCTGTTGCTGTCGTGTACCACACAACTGAGAGATTAGGAATACTTATATAATATGGCCAAAGAGATAACAATAAATGAATTTTTCTACTTGGTCACTAGCAAACAGTGATATGTCTTGCAGCCAGCCAGATGCTGGCTAAATGAGCAAACCTTGGAAAGTTGCACTCTCGAGCTGATGTACTACAAAGGGAAAGAGTGCCAGGACTGGGGGCCATCCTTGGGGAGGCCCTGGCCTTTCCCAGGAATTCTTCCTCCAGTGCATCACAGCCAATTCCAAGTGCTTCTGGAAGTCAGAGTCACGCCTCAGACCTTTCCAGATCCTATAGGAAACACCTAGTACTATGAACCACATCCATATGTTGTCAGAGCTGGCTAACACCCCTTGCAGTCAAAACTGCAAGCTGAGTAACTAAAACTTTGCATCAGATCTGGAAAACAAACTGTTCTCTTTCATACCCCATTACCATCTCCAGTATGGATAGCAGGGATAACACTTCAGCTGGCAGCGTTGGCCATGAGGTTTAACAGAATGCAGCTTATTCTTCCATGACTCTCAGTCCTGGAGTGCTGACAGCAAGGGACTAGAAGTGGGCCAAGGAAATTGATGCTGGATATGAGTCAGGTACAAGGCTGAATTCAGCTTGGATTTAGTATTATTGAAATACCACAGGTGGTTTCTATTAGGATTTGGCCTCATATGGCAAGCCTGAAGTCAGGTCAGCTGTTCAGTGAGATCCAGCATTGAATTCTCATGAGCATGGTGAGCTGAGTGAGATTTCAGTCACACCTGAAGCAAAAAATAGTCCCTTTCCTGTTTGGGTGTGAACCTGGGACCAGAAATCACAGAAACTGGTGTGAAATGTACATAGACATAAGAGTGGGCTTGAGTGTACACATATTTTAGTTTTCTTTAGCTTAAATAGGATTTATACCAATGAGCTGTAGCACGAGTCTGACTTTGGGTCCTGTGACTGGAGGTTGACCCTTTACCCTGTTAATCCAAGAGTGGTTGTTTTATCAACTTCTAGTTGGTTGCAGAGGAACCTCAAAGCGTATTTTCAGAAAAGATGTGAGAATTTTTGAGACTGTGGTGAGAAACCTCAGCAGCTCATCAGGTCATAAGTTATGTCCATGAACACATTGAGGTTGAGCCATGTGGCAGCCCACCAGAGACGGGTGCTGGGATGCCTTTCATGCAGTTGGCTCTGGTTTATCCTATGCTTTTTTGGACCTTGCGTTGCTGGTGGCTGTTCTGACAGATATTGTAAGGGACCCATCAATGTAAAGAGAAGGACTTTCCAAGATGTTCAGGGATCCAGTTTGTTACGTGTTCATCAGGATTGGCTTTTTCTACCCTGGTTTGGTTGGAAATGCTCTGGAGAAACACCAGAGACTGGACCAAGATGGAGTTACAATTACAGTTAGGTGTGAGCGGAATACGGTCATACTCCCATACTTCCAATGTTATGCCACAAAGCAAGGATGATTTCTGTGCTTTCTGAGACAAGGTGTATAAAAGGGGAAAAACATGTCTGTGCTGGATCAAACTGATGAGCCAGGAGCCCAGGGAAACCTGTTGGTGAGAGATACAGACTGGAGGTGACATGACCAAACTTTGATGCTATAAGGCTCTGGAGGGTGTTGTCATGTCATGCTTCTCTCTTGTTTGTCATGAAGCAACATTAGTCCCTTTCCCTCCTATTTTATCAATATAGAAAGTACACTAGCAGGCAGCTCCCTCTGATATTTTTCACTTATACTTTTGAGGCATTAAAGAGACAGAATTGGAATTGATAGCCTTTTGTATCATTACATATATGTACGTTAGAGTGGCACCGCTTCTCATTTCCTAGCACAAATTCTGAGCTGTCCTCCCTGGAATCACACCAAAACCCTAAAATACAACCAAAAAACTCTCCAGTGAGAAAGGAGGAATTACCAAGTGTTATATAGCAAAGTGTATAGTATATAGTACACTGGACTTAAAGATGGAGGAAATGAAACATTTCCTTGTCTATTTGGACCCTAGAGGAATGTAATAGCTACAGGGACCAAGGAGTAGCACCAACCACATCCTTGATTTTCTGGGCTCAGTATTAGTAGGAACTGCCCCTTGTCTAAGCTTCATCTCTGCTATGTTATTTGCCAGCTCAGTCACTGGTGTTTTGATCCAGCATGGTCATTAATTAGCTGGTTTAGTAGTTCATTTGCAATTTTATCCATGATTTCATAATTTTATTCTATTATTCTTGATTTTTCAGTTTGACAGCAAAAAAAAAGGACAATTATTTCAGGGGGAAGCTGGCTGGTTTATTACTTTCTAATCATTAAGCAGCATAGAGGGCTGTTTTTTTGAGTTTCAGCAGTGCCAGTCACAAAAGTACAGAGATTTTGAGGTATTTGACTCTATTTCTAAAAGAAGACTTCTATCCTTCACAGTAGTTTGATTTTAAATATTCAGCCTGCCCTCTTCTCCCTCCTCCCTATGCACAGAGGATTTGGAGGAGTCTGAATCTCAGCGTCTGGTTTTTGCTGTCCTTAGCCAGTAAAATGATCAAATATGGCTTCCAAAATACACAAAGTACGCAAGAGCTGGTTTTTACCAAAAGGCTGGTTTTTGCAGAGTCATTTTTTGCTTATAACTATGTACTAGCAAAGCCTGAGGGAACTGTAAGATGGATTTGTGGAGCCAGAGAGGTGGTTTTGTTTTGTTTTGTTTTGAAATCCCCTCGAATTTCACCTGTATTTCTAAGGTCTAATCATAAACAAAACATATTTCTGTTAAGCACAAAAAGAGAAGTGCAAATACTTATCCTCCAGCTCTGGGTTTACCCAGGTATGCAGCAATATCATTTTATCACTGAAGCGTTCATTGTATTAGAAAGCCTTGTTTACACGAGCTTAAGCCTCCGGCTGATGGATAGAGCTGTTTCAATTTCTCTCAGTCATTGCCACTACGGATTCTATATTCAAGGGAAAATCCTCACCACAATACTGGACATGCCATGCTCTTAGCTGACTGACATTTATTAACTAATACAAAGTTGCAAATGATGTACCAACACAGCTAAACAAAAGAGCCCACTGTTGAGCCTAAATCAAGGTCCTAAATCATAAGCCATGGTGTGACAAACTGCATGATGTTTGCCAGTACTTTTAAAATGGGGCTTTCTTGCCAGGCCGAGAATCCATAGAGCCTGGCCAAAGAAAACAATGGGAGGGAGCCAGGGTTCTCCCAAGCCTTGGCATGAAATTCACAATAGTAGCTTTGGCCAAGGTCCATGGACTCAAGCACATGCTCCATAAGGTCACTTCAGAACACCATAATTACTTGGTATTTACTTCAGTGGGTTTGCAGACAAAAATAATGATACAATAATGATTTAAAAAGTGCCACCAACACAGCTTAGGGACTCTGTTATGATCCCAGACCTTTGCTGTCTCGGAGCACCCCGTCTCTGATACCACACGATGGAGTGGGGAAGCATGGTCCAAACAGATAAATAATAGCAGTCATGGTAAGTAATACGTCACACCCGAGGAGTGAGAGTGGACTTTATGTCCTGGCTTGTCCTCGAACTCGTCAGCAGTGTTTGTCGCTGCCATTCAGTGGCTGTTTACTGACCTTTAGGGGTTGAATTTGGGGGGTCACTGCTGAGTTCACCTAAGGTGAGCATTTACTTTTTCATCCTTTCCTTACTGGCAGTCCCCCCAGAGAAGTCAAGATCTGAGCAGATTCTTAGGACTGGAAAAGAGCCTCAAATCCAAAGTATGGTTCTGAGCTACTCAGAGCAGGACAGGGGTACTGAAAAGCCAAGCTTATTCTGAATTTCAGAGCCTGGATTGGATGTGCAAAACCCCCTATGATCCCATATGTTTGGTCCCAAAGCTCACAATTCAGGACGGCTGCTAGTGGGACCCTACATGTCTCTTACCCCTAGAAATGATCTCTCCATCACAGGGGAAGGACTGGGGCTGAAGACCCTTGTCCTGCCCCTGTCTAGGGCTGTCTCTGCTTTTCAGCATGGAGTCTCCAGGACTCGGCCTCAACTCACTAACACTCAGCCTTTACTATTCACACTTGAAAAAAAGAAACCACATTTGATTATTCAGCATTCTTCTTTTACGTTTTTATTGCCATTTGCAGAACTCCTCCAAAGGCCAGAGGAAACCTTTCTGCTTGACATATTTAATGTTTTAGCACTTCATAGTGTCTTTAGACAAAAACATCCAACATGCACATGTGTTTTGGCAGCTCTTCTTGTGGCCTCTGTTCTGTTTCTGGCCTTGAGAAGGAAAAGGATGAAAGAAAAAAAACCCCCACCTTAAACTGGGTCAGTACTGTTCCTTTTATTTTTGTTGATAGTTCCATTTGGGATTTATGCATTGATATAGGAGTAGGGAAAAACATATGCCCCAAGCATATGTCCTTGAAAAACAATGTCACATATTAATTTTCTTGGGCTGGCAATGCATGCATTCCACACTCTCTGTGATGTAGAACTAATGAACATAGAAGTGCAAGAAAACCTATAACCAAATGCAGTACATACCAGGCATAGCACACCAAGAAGCACACCGTCTGAAACCTCATGGTGCTGGAGGAAAAATCCAGGCCAAGCAGCCATGACAGGCCAGTATTTCTAGCTGGTGATTTTTTAGGCAGGGTTCTGCATCCACAGGAAAACAAAACCAAGGAAAAGTGCTTCCTGGCATTGCTTCGTGTCAAATACTTGTAACCAGCGATATTCGGAGAGAGGCTCAAATATGCAGAAGCACAGTTGTTAGAAAAGACTAAAGGCGTGAATTGAACATTTTCTTCTGGTAGTTTAGCGTCTGTTTCCCTGTGCTTTAATCCCCTGTGTACATCCCAGGATCTTTGCGCATACAAACTGTGTGTTGCTGATACCATGGTGATGATTAGTAACCCCAAAAGAGACCAGCCCTTTGGGCCAGGATGCTGTGAGCCCGGAGTGAGAGGGGCTTGCTCCAGAGCAGAGTGCAGGACAGCCCTGCCTCCCCGGTGCCAGCACACTCCTATCTGCCTGCTTCCACCTGTTTACTTTTGGTTTGGGGCTCAAATTCCTCCAGGGAGAGGAAGTTCAAGTTTTTACAGAATTGTGTGCACACAGTGATTTGCACAATGAGATCCTGGTGTCTGAGGAGGAGTTCCTGTGGAAGTGCCTATAGCAGCAGGGACAGAAATAATAGTAATATTAATAATAATAACAATAACCTAAACCAATAGCTGGTGGGGGAAGAAGCGGAAATATGAGGTGACTTTCCAGGTGTCACATAACAGCTCAGTGTCAGAGTACTGAAAATAAAATCCCTGTGTATCCTGCCAGTCCAGTGCTCTGGGCTGGAGACAACAGCACTGGCTGGTGACATCTCCTGATCTGGGTTGATTTACAGTCTGTGCAGATTCAGGGAGAAAGAAATGAATAATACAGAATGTTTTTCATAACTGTGGATTTCCATTTTGCTGTGTTATTTTAAACCCTAACCTTAAAATCCTGTTAACCTTCAATCCTGTTAAACCTAACCCTGTAAATCCTGTCATCTTCTATCCCATACTATTGTAACTTAGCCAGTATCTTGGCTGCCTTGTGCTTTAATAAAGTGGCTAGTCATTGAGGTGTTAGCCTGGGAGCTGGGAATTTTTTTAAATTTCCAAGTCCCTATTGTTTTCAGAGATACCCTGAAAATCATTTTGCTTCTCTGTCTTTAGGTGCTCACATGTAAAACAGGAATCGCAACTTGTCAGACAAGTGTTAGATAAATGCACAGAAATTTGGGGACGCCCTAGATTTCTTAGCTTGTGGCTTTTATTATCAGGATTTTTTAACCTTAGTGATTTGCAAATGCCATCCATCATGTATGACTGGCCCATGCCTGTCCACTGCCAGGCATCTAGGACCTGCTCTGGGTTACTTTGCAGTCAAATGGTTCACTAGGAAGTTTTTTGTCCTTGTGCATAGTGATCCTCCACCCTCTTCTCAAAAAAAATGGGCTGACAGAACAATGCTGCACGATTGTCAGTCCATCCTCTAAAGACTTTAAGCCTTCAAAGTAGAAGTGAAATGCTCACCTCATATCAGCTCTTCTCACTGTGCTACACCCTAGTTTGTGATCTGCTGGCTTCCTGCTCCCTTCCTCCCAAGCCTGCTTGGTGAGCTCCTGTAGAGATGGACATTTCTTCATCTTCTCACTGTCTCATCTTGCCACTGTCTCAGTCTTGAAGGGAGTCACTCTGGGGAATGTCACAGCATTGTGACATATAATGTTATCATATTGCAAGAGTGTTAAAGTCAAAACATGTTTGATGTTATCTATGGCGGGGCCAGGATCATATCAGTTGATACTGTCCTAGGCTAGGGGAGAACCTCCACAGTCTCCAGTTATTTACCTACCACTGACCCAGAGAGTGAACCCATGTTTATATACAGAAAAGCATGGAAGTAGTTAATCTGAGATGTCTGGGCAGGCATGTCTCTGTCTGTTAGCTTTACATCCCTCCCAGATGTGACACCTGATAGGGAAGCCACTGGTGGGAACTGACTGAAGGATACAGAGGAGGCAGATAAGGAATAGCATGAAATTGTCTTTTGCTTCCCTGTGCGTGCAAGGGAGTAAACCAGCAGGTGTTTTCAAGGGGCAAATGGCTTGAATTGAACACTAGAAACCCAATTCTCATCTCTCAGGATAGTCTTCCTAAGCCTTTTGTGAACTTAACTTCTTGGCTCTGGTGGCAGCTCGGTATGGTTGTTGAGTAGATTCAGATATCTACACATCTGTAAATAATGAACGATAGCAATTACATGTTCTTTCTGAAAGACAAAGCAGTACATTGAATACTGTTGGCAGGGAGCAAAGCCCAGGAGGACCAAGCTTAGGGCTGCTGATTTGAACCATCCCCTCTATTAAAGGGGCACAATTGTCACGGTGGTGCCTTTCCATTGCCTCCTTCCCTCTTTTGGCTTTCTTGTCAGCACTCCTTTCTTTAAAAATACATGCAGCACCTTTGATCTACAGACCTGCAGAATGTACATGGAGAAACTGAGGCACAGGGACAGGTACACTGAAAGGTGGTGTGGTGTTGGTGTGGGAGTGAGCAGCAGAACCAGGCAGAAAGCCAGTCACTCCTGATTCCTTGTCCTGTGCTCAAGCGTTAGAGATGGATGCCATTTCATTTCTGGCAAAATCAGTAAATTCTTGCATGTGTTAGCCCTGGCACATTTCATACTCATTTTCAGCTTGTGAAGAGCTGCAGATAGCCTTCTGCAGTACGGTGGATTTCAGAGTCTGGCTTACCTTTTGCACATTTGGATCCCCTGTGCTTGCCCATCCCAGGACCTGTTTGCATTGTACATTTAAACCAACAGAGGGGAGTAAGCCTGTTTTGGTGCAATGAGTTAATACATAGAACCATGCCAAAGCTTAATGAGCAATCAGAAAGGTGAAGGAGCATTCAACATGCTTATTTGTTGCTCTGTTGCTCCCAGGGACGTCCTTTAACCCTCTGAGTTCAACACCATATTATGCAAGTTTTGTTTTTGTGCTTGAAGAACTGTGGTGACTTGAAGAACTCTGAATGTTCAAAGACCATTTGAGGAGCAGGAGGATGGAGGTGAAACCCAAGCTGATAAGTGACCTATTTAGGCAAGGTTCACATTAATTTCACTTTCTTTTTGGTTTGCATATATTGCTAGTATGGGCATCTCTTCCTTCTGCACCAAACTCTGGAACTGCTGACAGGAGGTTATTTGTTCATTAGTGATCTCTGTGTTATGTGGTGGAGCCTTCTAGACACAGAGCCTGATATACTTGGAGTTAGATTCCAGCTAAAATAAGTTAATATGTGAAAATAATTGGCTTTTTTACCTCCAGCTGGAATAAAATTCCCCAATTCCTTATTCAATATTCTGGAATATGAAGCGACAAATTCAGAAGACAGTTTGCTTGGGACTATCTAAAAGGATAAAATGAAAGAACTGCTGTTATTAATACACATATACAGAGATGTATATGGAAATCATGGTGATACTGTTGCCACATACTGCTCTTCCCTTGCCCTGTCCTGCCAGCCAGCAGCAGAGAGCAGGCGCAGCTCCCAGAGGAATGCGGGAGATTAATTCTGCAGTTCCTGAGTAACCTCTGATGGTTATGCAGGTGCTTGTGTGGCAGTGGTGTTAGCCATGTAGGCAAAAAAAGTGTGGCTGAGAGACAGGGCAGATCTTTGTGTCTGGACACTTAGAAAGGTGGGCCATACAAAAATGACAGGTTTGGAGAAGATAGAGGGATGTGCTGGCTTGGAGATTTGGCCCTGGACCAGAAACATTGCTGAAGGTAGGCTGGAAGCTCCCTGTTAGAGACAAATGCAGCTGTGGTTAAGGTGGTTCTTGAGGGCAGTCTTTGTTCAGGCAATTTAAAAGGAAACATGTAAACTTACACCTGCAAGAAGCGCGTTCGTGTGGGTCTGAGCCAAACACCGTGGAAGTCGGGAGGAATCTTTCCACTGACTTCAATGGGCTTTGAGTCCAGGTCCCTGGTGATTGAAGTGACACAGAGACTATTTTTGTCTGACAATTTTTTCCTTTCTTTATTTTCCAAAAACACCAGTGAAAGAACAAGTAAAAACTTCATCTGTTTTGCTAAAGAAGAACTGAAGGTTGTATTATTCACTAGTATCCCAGGGCTGTCTATAGAGGTCGTAGGCTGCATAGCTACAAAATTGAGAGGTCTTTTTTTTAATGAGATAAGTAATCTAAGCTATTTACATTCTTGTTCAACAGACTGAATCAAGGGAATGGAAAGCTCTCTGGAAACATTAACAAACAGTGTTTACTTGCTTTAGTGCATTACTGATTGCAGTTGGCGTATGAGATAATTTTTTTCTAAATTTATAGAAACAACTAACAAATTCTGCAATGATCTGTGAAATAGAATACTCACCAAAAGTAGTCCAACACAATGGCTGGTGGTATAGGGCTCACTGTGCATTTCAATTCTGTTTCCTTGATGTTCCCTTTATCTTAACTTTTCTTCTTCACCTGTACGTGGTGTGGGCTCTCCTGCAGCCATCAGTAGTATGGATCAGTGGAGGCCTCCAACTCTATGATTAAGGCATTAAACATCAAATTCTTCTCTGCTGCCTAATTGCAGAAGTTTGAAAGGAGTTCGGTTGCTCTGTTGTGGAGTGGTGTAGTTCTAAGCTATTTTACAGTTGAATAGCTGTAGATGGGTTGGCATAAAAACTTTCCTGTTGCTGTAAAAGGAATGCGTAATAAAGTATTGACTGATGCTTCTCTAGAGACATCATGCAAGAGCTTAACTTAGTCCTCTTTTTTAATAGAAACTTGGATCTCAAGCACTACTCTTGTGTAATGGCAGGCAAAAGGAAAAACTAACAGGCTTGCTTTCTTTCAAAGTCCTTCAGTAGGCTTTAAAGAGAGGCTTTACTAAGAGGACCACATATAAGGGTGAAAAGATGACCAAAGTGCTGATGAAAAACATTTTAAATGCAGTCAGAGCAAGGTGATAGATGAGTAAGTTGGGACTGGCAGCCTTTCCAAGCAACGTGTGAGGCTGCGTTTTCCTATGTCTAATTATTGGGAGTGCCTTTCCCAGAGTCATGATGATCTGAGTGACCAGTGAGAGACAGTGGCTCCCCTCGGATCTGGAGGAGTGTCTGCAGGAGCTGACGCCTCTCTCTCATTCCCCTCTTTTAACCCTGCTTCAGCTGATGTCCATCCACCTACATGCAGAGGTGGTGTTGGTGCCCTGGTGTATGGATCTCTGGTGCAGAGTACAGCAGAGACAACCCTCTCACATGATGGCGAGTCCAAAACCTTTCCTGCATGTCCTGCTTCCAGTAGAAGACTGGCTTTTAGAGCCTGTAGCTGCCCCTGTATAAGTTTTGCTAAATCATGGTCTCCAACATGCAGTTTACTTTCACAATGCTTTGCAACTCCATCCACAAGAATTTGTCTCTATATTTAATGTATTTTGCCCTTTGATTAAGCTTCTGCTGACAGCATGCTTGGCTAGGGATGTGCCAGCTCACAGAGCAGGGTATATGATGGCAAAAGGAGCATGTTGTGCTCTGAAAGAGCTATTATTACTGCTTGCATTTTCAATCACAGAGCTGGACTTCATCTTGCTACTTCACAGATTCCAAAACCATAATTACTGGCTGCTGCCTCTGCTGTGAAACACTTTATTAAGTCTTTAGAGTCATTAAGGATTTTCAGGAAATTTATGGGAGCTCAGATCATGTTGCCTGTTTGTTTATATAGCCCAGGATCTGCCAAAAATGTGGCCTGTAGAGTTTCTGTAGTGAAGCCCGTGCTCACCCACATCTGCTTAAGAGACTGATGGAAACTGCCTGTTTCATCTTACGTTGCCCTATCTTTGTGTGAGCTCTCATGGGCAGTGGGATGCAGCCCTGCGTCAAAGAGCAGAGAACGATTCCCGCAAAATCAAGTGAAGCTGTTGGACTTGGAGACGATCTCTTGCTGGAGACTGTAACCTCTAGAGCAGTCAAAGTCTGGACACTGGTGCTATTAGCTCAGGTAAAGCTGCCACTACCTGCAGTGGGAGTAAGAACTGAGCTCAGAATGGGTAAGAAACCTGGGAATTGGTCCTAAGTGTTTTAAGGGACTCTGTTTCCTCTCACCTTGGATCTAAGGGAGCCAAGAGGAGTTTGGGGCTTGCATGGCTGCTTGAGCCAGACAAGGTGCGGCTTTATATGGGATCGTGCTTAACTGAGGAGCATTAGTATGCAGCAGGATGGCTCAGAGGCACAATCCATGTCCTTAAGTCTAATAATTTAATTCATCTACTTCTCCTTTTTTTTTCATTCTTTAAGACAGAATTGATACTTTGGACTTTGAAAATGCCTTATTGTGTCACAAAAGTGTGACATCAAACATGACTTGTCATACAGACATATCTGCCATGCTGAGCCAGCTTAGCAACGGAAGGCAACCTACTAAATATAGTGTCTTGTGATGATGATGATGTGTAGTGTTTGGGGGTACATTTGCAGTCCAGTTATAAGGTGTGTGTTATTACAGACCTCAGAGCTAGTTTTTCACACTGCTGCTAGAGATCTACATTTTTTAAGCTGGAATTGGGTGTCCAAACTGGCAGCATTCAATGTAAAATAATTTTGTCTTGGTCTGTAGAGCATTAATTTATTACAGGATTAAAAGTATTTGTAATGAGGAAGGCCAGTTACAATTACAGTCCCTCTACAGACATGTGTAGCACAGTCTAAAGATAACTTCACAGCAACCAGCTCACTTCTTCTGACACCAGTCCAGCATGGTCTGTACTAATGTCAAAGTTGGGGCTGATGGCTGTCTCTACAGAAAAGGCTTACCCTATTCCTGTGGACCAGAAAAGCCCAGTGTTTCTGCAAGTAAGCCAGACTAGTCTGTCTGCATCTACACAGTTGTGTGGGTTTGTGGTCAGACTGCATTATTTATCTCTGGGTGCTCCCTGGGATTTACCCAGCTGGTCCCCTGCGATGGAGCTGTGGGTCTGCCCTCTGCTTTTAAGTGCCCTTCACAGCATGCATATCTGCTGCAGGCAGGTTCTGTGGCTGGCTTGGAGCTGATAACCTCTGTCTCTCCCATCTGGACTTGCAGTGACAGCACATGTACAGCATTAGGCAGATACAGGGATCTGGGGTCTTTCCCAGCGTCTCTTGGGATTGTCTGCCAGAAGGTCGACAGCCTGAGCTCAGCTGGAAGGGGAAATACCAGCCTGTGCCTCTAGATCTCAGGACTGCCTCAAGGTGCTCCAGAGGCTTCCAAGGTGAGTACAAGATTGGCACTTGTCCAATAATATAGGCACATTTTCCAGTATCCTTGCGTTAATAATAATTACAGTCGACTACGGCCTGGAGCCTATAAAACTTTCCATCCTCATTTGTCTTTACAGACCAATAAGTGTGTAGTGTAGGCTAGTAATGATACTAATTATTATCCATGAATTTCAAGGACATAAAAGCCTGTGCCAGCACAGGATTAGATAGCTCCTGAATCTCAGACCTTCAACAGGCCACTAGTTTCTCTTTCTCACCAGTGTTTAATCGGCACAGCTTTGCTGACACAGTGGAAGTGTCTGCAAAAGCAAAAGCAGCTCTGCCTTGGCAGTGTGCCTTAAAGAACTCCAGGCAGGGGAGGATGAGATATACCATACGCCTCCATTTCCTGATTTGCAGTATATCAAGATATAGACAGATCTTTATTTTTTGATGTGAAAGCAGAATGAAAAACTAGGTTAAAGCAGTCTTGAGGGATATTAAGCCAGTTGTCAGGAAGCCTATGCAATTATTATGCCTCATCCCAGCCTTCTTGATTGGGAACATGCCTTTAAGAACATGATCAGCCCCAGGAGATCTCCCCTGTAGCCTGGGAATTCCACCCTGTCTGCTGACGAGGACGGAGGCTGGGCCACAGAAACTCTCCATTCAAAAGGGAAAGCTTTTCTTGCTATTTTTTTCCCCTTTCTCTCTCTCTTTTTTTTTTTCCTTCCCCAAATTATAAATGTGCACGTTGGATTCTTTTGTCAACCAAATCTAATGGGACTGGTCTGAGCTGAATGGCTGGTCTGTGTGATGCTCAGACTCAGTTTCTTTTCAGGTGCTCCTTGCTTATTTCCAGGAGATGACGGTTAGCATCTGCCTTTTGGCTTGGAGCAGCTGTGGGCACTGCTCTGTGTCCCTGGCTGGAGGGTGCTTGTGAGAGATGTAATTTGTCATGTGTTAGAGTGGCTGGAGTTTGGGTCTGCTGAAGAGGTGCCTCTTCAGCCCCTGTGCTATCACAAGGCTGTGAAAATAGCGTAGGGCCAGAAGTGAGGATTTGTTGTTCTTTTAAAAGGTAGGAAAGGCCTTCAAGGTTTGGCTGTCGTACATATTCTCTTCTGTTTCCAGCTAAGAATCAAAGACTCAGTCCAGCTGGGATGAACTGGTTTTGAGGATGATGAGAGGAATAAAAATGTTAATCAAGTTTCAAGCAGTAGCATAACTATCAGGGACAACATACCTGTGATTTCCTTTGCTTCCTTGTGAAACTCATGAGCTACCTGATCCTGGGCTAGCTGGGGACCAGCTCCTGGAGTCTGAGGGTTTTTTCCATAGCATTTAGAGAACAGGTTCCCAGATAGAGCATTTTATTGATGTGATGTTCTGATAAAATCCACTCAGATCTGAAATTGCAAGTGAAGAGAAATAACTCCAGCCACTACAACTGACAGAATGTGAAACCTTCAACCTGGCAAATGCTGGAGTGGGCTTCCCTCCCATCCCCCCTTCAGCCTCGAGCCCCGGGGAAACATGTGGTTCTCTCTCTCTCTCTCTCTCACACACACACACACACACACACAGAGCCTGTTTTGTTGGGAAATTTACAGTTTGCCTTTGAGAGTGACCATCCATTATGGTTCAGTGCAGCTGTTCACATGAAGACAGCTTTAAACTCTTCCAGAAATTGCTGGCACACATCTGTGTATCTTTCTCCCTCCAGCCCTTGCTCCATCCCTCAGGGCAGGATTCTGCCACCCTTCTCACCCTTGGGGGCCATAAGGGAAAGGCTGATGGCTCTGCACACATCCCACCCACATGCCTGCTGCTGTTGACCACTTCATGCCAGTGCTTTTGTAAATGTAACATCACACATGCACGTCTCCACACCCTCTTTGCTGAACCCAGGCAGAGATCTGCCCCTCGTTATGAACCTCTTGTGCATTTTATGATGTTTAAATTTGAAATAACAACTTCTCAAAGCTCTGCTCTGATTTCATCCATTTCTGGATCAGCTATTGTACAAGGTGTTGAGATGACATCGCACTGCAAGCTCAGGGTCTGTTTTCTTCCATATGTCCAGTGCAAAGCTCTCCATATGCACAAAGACATGCAGACACCTCTGCACGATTGCCCCCTTCATCCTTGCACAATCAGCTTTCTTTCATCACTGCATTAAGCTACAAATCTTTCTAAGCCTGTTTTTATGGGGCCTGGGTGTCTAAGTTGCCGGATGGTATAAACATTTAAAGAGGGCACATTATAACCTGGGTTCTCCAGGAATAACCTTTTGTCTGTGTAGTCATTCCTCCACGCCGTACCTGCAGGAAGAAGGAGGAGACCCATATGCTCAACAGGCTGAATAATGTTTCCCTTCCACTTTCCCACACAGTAATTTTCTGAAAACCAAGTTACTGACATGGGTGGGAGTGGGTTCCCTTTGTCAGCCTTGTCCTGCCTAGGTGATAGGACACCCTTCCGTTGGAGTGCAGGAATCACTGCAGTGCTGTGGCAGGGTGTGCAGAGCTGCAGCAGACCTGGGCTTTTAACCCTTGAGCAACCCTCCCTCCTCCCCCAAGGACGTACCAGACAAATATGAATTCAGAGTTAAGGCTCGGGGGGTCTGAAGTCAGGAAGTACACTGTCACATCTTCCACTTCCATGAGCAATAACCTGTGTTGGCATGCAAATGGCCCAGAGGTTGCTGTGGCTTTTGGGAGATGATATACAGAGCATCTCTCTCCCTAAGGCCTGAGGGTGGCCCATAGGAGGACCTCTGAGGCTGTGCTCAGCTCCACACGTTTGGCAGCCCAAGGGCTACTGTGGTCTCTGCAGAGCTGAGCCTCCTCTGATGGTTGGCAAGGTGGCACTGGCATGAGAGGGTGGCAAGGGCAGGGTTTCTGGAGCCCATTGAGAGCAGTTGGGATCCCAGAGTGGGAAAAAAAATGAACACCATATAGCCAAGAACTATACTTCAAAATGTAAAGCAAACCCAGCCAGCGGCTTTGCCCCAGCTGTTCGTTTCCAATAGAGTATTATGATCAGTAATTGATACTCTCAGATGTCTCTGTACAATCCCCAGAGAAGAATGGCCAGGGCAATATATATTTTTTTTCCCAACTCACTGGAAAATTGAGCCCCAGCTGAGGCTAATAAGTGCTTTCATTAAAATACTGATCTTAATCCAACGCTGAGAATAATGTCTCCTCTGTGTTGCAGTTCTCCTCAGCTCTGACATGGGCTATGCTTTTTAACAAGAAATGAAAGAAGGATAAATAGACACTTCTCACCCCAACATCATAATAACACCAATGTTAGGTCCCAATGAGGTCAATGTTTTTTTGATTGCACCAGAGGAATGTGCTCTTGTTTTTTTCCATGTGATGAGCTCTTTCCAGTGATGGAGATGGGGTGTATGACCAGCATACGTCTCCATCCTCCTCCTGAATCCATCCTGCTCCACTGCCCATGAATGGTCTCATCAGGAAGAAAATGGGGAGCAAGAGTGCTTGTCTGGGTGCTGTGTGCATGCCAAGATATGTGTGTTGGACTGCAAGGTAGAGGCAAAAAAATTTCCATGATTTCAACACAAGGGTTCATTTTGTCCTCCCACCTTTCCATTTTCTTCTGACCAGGGCAGGGACATTACTACTAATATTTACTCATCTAGAGCTTCTCAGATGGAGAGGTGATTTGCAAACCAGATCTTGAAAGGTCAAAGGATTTCCCCCCCATTCTTATGCAACCTTCATGCAAAGAAAGAGGAGAGATCTCCCCTTTTGTTTTTTAGAAATAAGGCCTGTAAATTTGTGACTAAAGTTCAGTAAGCAAATGTGAAAGACACAAGCCTAATTTCATGTTTTTGGATGCTGTCCTCTTTCCAAGGCTGGATATGAGTTTTGTTCTGGTTGAGAGTGGGATCATACGGCATGCCTTGCTAAGCATTCATGTTGTTTGGCAAGCCACTGAGTATAAGAAGACACAACTCCTCTCCCTCACTTCCTGTGCTCCCATTCACCCTGTTATCTCTCCATTGTATATCTAATTTGAAGATGGTTCTGTCTCTGCCCACATCTTTTCTACTTGTGCTGTTCTGCACCAGAGGCCACAAACAGGGATGCTCTGTGAGAAGCCTTAGCTGTTATGGGGAGAGAGAATCTTGAGATATTTTGCAAGTGAGACTGGCTGGAAATCCCAGAAAGGTCTCCTGCATGTGCATTAGGTATAAAACATACGAAGCTGATCGCTATTTGAGGATGAACTGCTGTGACTTATTGCTGGAACAGGAACATGTATCCTGGTGCTCCTGTGAGGAATGCTCTGGTCATCTATACAGGTATGGTCAGATGAAGTCCTGAGAGTTGAGGTGTGTTATGAGAAACAACTGAACTGTTGGATGCTCCCCTGAAATGACCCCTCTTTTTTTCATCCATTTTTTTATCCATTCTCTCTCAGCGTCCAGCCACAGTTTCTCTTATGGGGAAAAAAGGGCATTCCAGGTAGCAGAGGTAGAGGGCACAAAAATAGAGAATTCACCAGATACCTCTGAAAACATGTGATCATTTGCTCTCTGAGGAGTAATACAGCTCTGAAGAAGACTTTTAACTCCCCTAATGAATGGCTGCTGTGTGATTTACTTTTTTCCCTATTGAATCTAGGATGCTGTCTTTGAACATCAGCACCTTTTTCCCACCCTTGCTGGCCAAATAAAAGCAAAGGGCCAGGCTGTGATAGTTTCACTGACATCAGATTACACATTATTTCTTAAGAACTGCCTTTCCCTTTGTTGACACCACTCACAACTAGTGCTCGGTGCAGGTAGGGATTTCAGAGTCATCTATAAAGCAGTGTAAGACCCCAAATTCAAACCTGATAGAAGATGCCTCACACAACACTGGATGTACCTTGTAATATGAAGAACCGTTTCTCCCTGTCCTGCTCATTTCCCCCAACATGAAGTGGGTTATCTAATCTCACTGCAGGTTGTAGATACTTTTTTGAAATCTTGGTTTGTGAAGTTCCATTCAGTCTTAAATGTAAGGATACAACATCTTTTGCACTGGTTTTGGCTATCCTTGTGTGGATCTATGGAGCTGGCAACACTTCATGTTTTAACACTGAACCCTCACAAATCCAGTGGATTTTGACCTATGCTGACTCTTCTCAGGTAAGCAAGATAAAGGTCAGGCCTGTTTGACAAAAGCAATAATAGAACTATAGTTAAAATTGAAGCATTAGGGACGTTCCATATGGATTTATAAAAACAAGTGGAAAGTTCAGAGATTTTGCAGAAAATCTAAAACATTGCACCACTTAGTCAAAACTAAAGTTAAGAACTGGGCTTAGGGATCACAGCTGGAAATTACTTTCTTGAACTGCACTCAGAGACAGACTGCCACGGGGCTCCCGAGAGCTGCTCCTGCTTCCAGGACTTCCCATACTTTGACCACTGCACCCAGGTCTGGCATTGCAGCAGCCCTCTAGCTCACAGCATTCTATCCAAATGTTTATCCTACTACTTAAAAATATGTCTGCATATTTATTTTTGCCTGTAACATCATCTTGCATTCAGTCTGTAGGGTCTTCAGGGCAGGCACTGCCTTGTTTGTTTTTTTGTGGAGCACCTGACACTTCTAAACCTGCCCTGCAATGCTTCAATGCCACTCCACACTTGCCTGAGTCCTGTTTGGGAGGGCATAGGATGTCTCCTGTTACTGTTAGAGGGTAACCTGCCGTGAGTATCCACAGCACAGCTCTGCCCTGCTGCCAGCTGAAATCTGTTCAGCTTCCTAACCAGCTGGAGAGGGACAAGCCATTCATTTAGATTGTACATAACCCTTTATAAGCCAGGAAGCTGAGAATAGCAGAGAGAGGGGCTGGCAGACTCCCCTGTGGGTTAAGAAGGAGCTATTTGTTCTCATAATTACTTGTCTAGGAGAGGGGTCTGTTTGACAGTGCCTTCCTGCAAAGCATCATGTTTGTCCTGAAGCCAAATAAAACCTTGGTGTAAACTTCTGCCCAAAGTGAAGAAAAAGCAACTCAGAGGGAATTTATGTGAATAAAAAGGCTGTAGCCATTTCAAAGCATCTCTTGTGTGTCAAACAAGTGTGATCCCTAATATCTCAGACGCCAAAAGCTCTTTAATATCCAGGAATAGGCACAAACGTGGGCTGGTTTCCCTTCCCCTTCACTAAAGGTTTTTAACCGTGTGTATGCCAGACCCCTCTCCCTCCTTGGTCCACTGCCCACCCAGTGGGTTTCCTGACACATTTCAAGAGATGCCAATGCTGAACACATGTGTATTCCTTTTCCTGCGCAGAGCCAGCCAGGAGCTGCCTTCTGGGGTGCTCTCTGTTTGGCGTTTCCCACCAATACAATGGCTGTGATGGCTGAGAGCAATTTGGGCAGAGTGGCTGCTGCTTGGCTGGTAATTGGGGCTTTTGGGTTTTGTGTTACCCACTGACTAATCCTGTGCAATCTTCTCAGGTTTCCAAAGCTTAGTTCAAGTCAGACTGTCCATACCCCTACGCCCTTCAGGCTGTGATGATGAGATTTGGCTTCTGTGTGGGAGGGGGCATTTCACTGCAGACCTGACCTCTGCTAGACCACAAGGCTCGGCGTCTGCAGTGCTCAGACTGCAAAAGTGAGGGCTGGGCAAGTAACTCTTGATTGCGTAGGTTTTCTTTTTCTATTTAATCAACTTTAATCACTTTACTATCATCTGCAGTAAAAATTGCACCTAATTAATGGGTAGAAGAATTATTGCCCTCTGTGGGATAAGGTCCAAATGGCTCAGCTGTGTCCCGCAGGCTCCATTGTGCTTGAGGTCAGGGGAAATTAGGCGTGCAGGGAGTGGGGCAGAGGTGTGTTTTTGGAGCAGGCAGATCTGAGTTCTTGGTGAGCAGCTTCTGTGAAATTTGGAGAAGCTGTCATGTCCTGGTCCCAGGTATGGGTTGGACATGCAGCAAGGAAAACAGCATCCTGACTTCTCTGAAGTTATACTGGCTCCAGAGGGAATAATAGACTGTAGGTTTGCTTTTCATTGGAAGATTCTGTACATATGACTTGAAGGCACATCACATAAGGGAGCAAGTGCACCGTGTGGGGTAGCAGCAGTTAATGGCTGAAGTAAAGAGCCTGAACACTGAGAGATGCTTTTGCAGTTTTTTGACCTCTTTCTTGGTTTCTCTGATATTTCCTCTGAAAGGCAAGTTTCTTTCTTCGCTTGTGCAGATGCCTGCACCGAGGCTAGCACAGCACATGGACATCAGATGCCTGCAGCTGTACTGTCTGCACAGGGGCTCTTCCAAGCCTGCAGTTCTTTGGAGACCAGGAAGGGAAAGATGCCTAGTGACCTGATAGTTGTCTCAAGTTGATATAACTACTGCTTTCCTTGGCTTCTGTGAAACGCTTAGAGGAAAAATAATGACCAGGCCAAATCCTGTTATTTTACATCAAGGTAATCAAAGTGGTCATTTCACTGGCTGCTTCAGAATAAGCTATTTCCTCTCTAAATAAGCCAGTTTGACCTCCAGTTTCTCTCCTCTTTGAAGAGCAAGTGAGTTGGTGGCTGAATGTCCAGATAAAACACCTTCAAATTAAGCTGGGCGTAGACTTCTGAAGACATTTGGCTGTGTAAAACTTCATCATGTGCCAAAGTCAAAGCAATGCTAGCAATTCATCAAAAGGAGTATGTGTGGGGAGACAATATAAATGAAAGAAAATGATAGACCTCAACTAATAGACAGCAAAACATCGAGGACCTCTGCAGGATGTTTCAACTAAGCATTTGAAAGTTTGGATTAATGTTTTGGCCACGACTGTTTTGCAAAGCTGATAAAATTTTCCCTGTTTATCAGTTTTACCATTTCTGCAATATGTTAATTGGCTTTTCTGTTTAGATGTGTGAGGTTTTGTCAGTTATAAGTTGTAAACTGTTTATTTCTGTGTCCAAAAAGCTTTGGTTCTATTAAGAGTGAATTTTTTCCTTTTCTCCAGGAAAGTGTATAATTTCTCCTACTGAAGAGACCTTCCTTGCACACAAGTGATTAGGTTGTCATACTGGTTTGGTTACAGACTGAAATAATAAGATTTTTGTGCCTCAGTTTCCTTTTCTGTGTATTTGTTCTCTCTGCTGCAGATGGACAGAGGTGGATGCTGTGTGGTGTAGATTCTTAGCTCTTATAAAGTGCTTTACAATTCATTGATGGAAGTAATCCTTGGCACATCTTGTGTTACACTCTCTTTTTGATAAGAAGAGGATATGATTTTTCTTACCTCACTATAGGACTCTGAAAAGGTGGGTTTACACCACATTCTGCCTCTGACTGGAGACCTATAATGTAACCCATTTACACTACCTAGGCTAAAGGAAAGAACAGAGTTGGTCTTTAATATTTTAAGGTTTCAAGTATAGCTAGCTGACCCTAGTGTCTTCTAGTCTGTAAGAAAACCCTGCTTGCATGGAACAGCCATTTTCTGTATAAGGTCTGTGCTTTAAAACCCACAGTTAATTAGTTTCAGAAGCTGCATCCTGATAGCATGCCAGCCTTTCAGAGCTAAGGTGTGCTCAGATCAATGGTATGGCTTCCGGTCCTTATGCAACTGAAACCCTTCAAGGATGCACTTTCCTCATCCCAATAGATGCTACACTATAAATAGGATCAGTCTATACTTATGGAATTTGGCCTTTTGTCAAGATTAATACAATAAATGAATTTGGAAGATTTTGGAGGGAGATTTTCTGCTGTGCTGGGCATAGATGGTGGCTTGTTCCAGTGAAGAGACAGTACAGGACAAAGAGGTGGGGTGGGCGGTTCATCAGCAAGTTGCTGCGCTAGTTGTAGATTGGTTGATTTTAAGAGGTTCACCAACCTTCTTGGGGTGAAAACACTCAGTGTTCTTGTCTTTCATGAGGACTGGTGCTTAAAAGGCCTTCTTCTGCTTTTTGGGGCTGTGTTCAGATATCCAGCAGAGATGAGCTGATTTTGTGTGTTTGCCTTATTTGTCATGCTGAGCTGGCAGTGTTGTGTGCTACGATTGACTGAGCAGCCAAGCTGGCAGTGGAAATGTCCAGACAGCCCATGAACAGCAGCTTAATGCATGTGCAGGTATGGTATGTATTTATATCTGAATGCATAGTCTGTGTTCCTGGGACACACGTGTTCCTGGGAAAGTTTTCTAGTGAATGGCTAATGCGTCTCAATTACACCCCAGTCTGGAGCAACAGCCTTGCTAAGTAATTGAAAATCTGAAAAGAATCCACTGAAGTTAAAAACACCATTTGGTTTCCTTTGCCGGAGGGACACTCATCAATATCTCGTTCTGTTAATATTGGAGGGTTAAAGCCTTGGCAATGTTCTCAGCTACCAGATGCAGGCAGAGTTCAGATGCAGGCAGAGATTTTTCTTTGTGAAAGGCGATTTCATTGCAATTGGGTTAAAGCTCCAATTTTGCCTGATGCTGCAAGTTTCTTAAAAGCAGCAAAAAAGAGACTGGTGTACAGACTGCTGGCTTTTTCCCTTTGTATGTGTCCTGTGAATGAACTGGCTTCTTGTTTTATCTGCATTGAGATGGGTTTCCTTACGATTCACTCCCCACTTGGGGTCACGTGAAATTTTGGGTTCTCTGAAGTGAGAGAATTCTGCTTTGGTGTTTATGCTGCATCTCTGGATAGTGCACAGCACTTTGCAAGCAGCAATGATTGTTGTGTTGAGGGACCTGAGAAACAGGGAGAAGTTCCTAAGTCAATCTTCATCAGTTCACACATGGTGCAAGAGGAGGGGTCCTAACTCAGCTTCGAGCTTTTTCCTGCTTCACAGTTAGAAACAACCTTAGCAGTGCTGAATCCCATTTCTTTCTCTAATGTAGGTCTAATAATAAGTCACATTTTCGTTCTCTGTCTGACAAAGGACACTCTATCCCAGAACCAGTAATAGAGCAGATTTCTTCAGAGACCTGCTATGCTGTTCAACCCTTCCTCTTAAAAATTTAAACCACTTACCTAAGGTTAAGCAGCAACTCTTTGGCTACACACTAAGTGACTAAAATGCCCCTGATTGCATGGTAGTTGTATTCCCATCTTCACAGCGAGGAATTTTCTCTGGTGCTTCTCAGTTCATTAGTGTGCTGCTGTCTGACCCCACCAGCCTCCTCCAGCTGCCTCCAGCCTGGGCTGCTGCAGGGGACACAGACGGGGACACCTGGCCCGTGCAAACCCTCTGCTCCTCAGGGGCTCTGTAGCCCAACCGTGGACATCTGCTCTGAAATGAGAGTTGGCACTAGAAGGATTTTTGGCCTTGGAAGGAATATATTTACTTTGTGCAGCTTTTCTGTAAAGAAGCTTTGGATGGAGAAACCCAACAACCTGTTTAGTCTAGTAACATTAGAGCATGCCAGTACTTCTGGAAGAGCCCCCTGACCAGCACAGCTGGTTACTGGTATAATAATTTCTTACAGGAGGGAGAAGAAGAAACTTCATTTCTCCCTCTTGTGCATCCTTGCCTCACAGTGCTAAGGCACTGTAATTTTGTCTGGCTTGGCAAAGTATCTTGCAGGTTAAGTTGGTAGGGAGAGAACACCACCTTTTGTTTCTGAAGAAACAAAGACACTTTCATGCAGTTGTGGAGAAAGCTCTCTCTTGGGGGTAATTTCTATTCTCAACAGGATCTGCTGCAAAAATCTCTCAATCAGTGTTGCTGCATTTTGCCAGTCATGGCTAAACCCAACTGCATACTGCCGCAGGCTTTCTTTTACAGAGTGAATTTCAGCCAGCTAGTTCTGATAGCAAAGCAAAGGTTGACTTATTGGGATCAGTTGTGAGGATGAGAAACATATGAATGCCCTTTTAATATGGAAAAACATAGCTGTAAGTGCTGTGTGAATAAACTTGATGATAGGAACATGCCTGTGTTAGGATGCTGGAGCCAAAGAGGGTGTGTGCAGGTTGCCTCATCAGACTGGGGAGGACCAGATCACAGGTACTCTATGGAGTTGGAACTTCTGTTCTCTGTCATGAGCCCAGAGCAAATCTCCCAGGATATATGAAGTCCCAGTCCCATGTTATCTGTCCTATCTCAAAGAAACCACTGATTGCCGAGGGAGCTGCTAGCCTGTGCTGCAGCAGAGAAAAGGGAATGCCAAGGAAGGTGTCTGAACTGGGAAGAGGGACTGCAGAACAAAACATCCCTGAATGGGGGAACACAGGGCCAGAGGTGTGCCCTGGGGAGAGAACCTCAGGAGAGGGAGCTTGGAGCCCTGAAAGGACACAGCTGATGGGAGTGGGTAGGAAAGTAAGGCAAGGCTGACAGGCATTGTCTGGCTGATCTGAATGGCAACACATTCTTACGATAGCTGAGGGTGGGGAAGAGAGGGCTTTTAAAAAAATTAACCTTTTGCGAAGTGTTTGTGTGACAAGCTTCAGATATCCCATATCCCTGAGAAGGACAATTAGCATCTTGGGGATTTCACAAGACTGGTGTCCTGGGAAGGGGCACGTGTTGGCCCTGGAAACAGGCATAAAAGTAGGGTATGGGGGTCCTGCCAGGACGAGCGTGTGCCCTGAGGACAGGGTGCTGGCCAGACCCCTCAGGGCAGCTTGAGACTGGCTATGTTTGGACTCCTTCAATTCAGAAAGCTCAGAGCACATGTGCCTGGCTTGGAAACGTTGACTGCAGGCTGGTGAGCATCCAAAAGAGCCTGTGACCCACCTAAGGCTCTGACACCTCATTTAAACCCACTGGATGCAGCATTAGGGGTTTATCCCCTGCAGATGAGCGCAGTCGTGAGGGCAGGAGCAGCTCTGCACCAGGCACGGCTGTGTTGCCTGTGGGGGGTGGCATGGGGTGCAGGGGGCCATGGCTGGTGTTCAAGGGATGGGGCCAGGAAGGGCAGCCTGGGGCTGGGCTGGCCCCGCGGGGAGTGTGCAGTGCCTGCCCGTGTTCGATTTGGCTCTGCACAGAGCTGACGTCTCCTGGTTTGTGTGACATTATTCCTCATGTGATAATTATAAAAATGTGAAAATATGACTCAAAGTACCCACAGGCAGTACAAAGCTTCTAGCAATCCCATGTCTGTTTTCCTGCTTCCCCTCAGAGTGTAACTGCCCCTTTACAAAACAGCCTCTTTCTTAGTATAAGTTTCTCATTAGTTCATAGGAGTTCTTCTTTGTAGGGCCCTTAAAGCAGGATTAACTGACAATGGGTGGTACAATTCTCTTAGTACATAGTGATCTAGCTCTACATTCAAAAGGGCACAGGGCTATTGCAATTGCTTCTTATTTACTGCCAACTGCCAAAGGGGGTTTGGTGCACCAGTGTAAACGCTTGGTCCATCTTGGAAAGGATGTTATGGGCTAAACTATGGTTTGCCATTTGTTTCTCCCTATTATCTATACAATGCTAGGTCCCCTCTGAGGCACCTCCCTGGGGAAATTGTTAATTTTCTCTTACTGGGTGGCATCAGTTTGTTTTTTAGCATGGGTTTCCTCTATTTCACTGGCAACTTCCAAAACCAGCATGGAGTGGGATGTGCTGCGTGGCAGGATGAACATTTCTGTGGTCCCAGCAGACAATGGGACGTGCTGGTCTGTCTCGCCAAGGCATAGAGAAAGCAGCAGCCAACTGCAGTGCTCCAGACATCCCCCCAGTGCTCTGTGGGCTCCCCCTCCTGCCACTTAAATGCTTTCAGTGTCAGGATGAAACCTCTGAGGGTGCTGGGATCTTGCTCCACAGATTTTGAACAGAAGATTTATCAAAGTTTAGGCATGAGGCTTGCGCTTTCCCTTCTTCTAGCTACTTTTTGATCTGGGGGAAGAAGAACATGGGGGAAGATGAGGCTGCTCCAAGGCTTGCAAAGATTTGGACCATCAGCATGAATTCTTACTGATGTAATATGGTGACTCTAAAATTTGCAGAAGGATTGGTAACCATGAGCTCAGGGCTGCAACAAAGAATAGTCTGGTTTGCTTGGGAAGCACAAACAACAGGTTTTAAGACAGCTGAAGGAAAGGCAAACATCTGTAGATGTGCTGTTCTGTTCTGAAAGGAGAGCTGTGCTTGGCGAAAAGGGTTCATGCTGTAAATGTATCTTTGTGTATGACCCTTGTGCACATAGCAGGTGAAGGTCAGTCAGTTGTGCTTATTTCAAGGGACATCTAGAATAGCCTGAGGGGACTATAAGAGGAAAAAAGGAGTGTATATGAGACAGGGAAATTGTGGGAAGCTATCCAAACAGGTAAGAAAAAGGATCAAATGAATCATAATTCAGTTTCTCCTAAAAACTGGGGAAAATTTGCCCTTTATTCTGAATTTCACTTTGTGGTGTTAGGTTTCTGTTCAACACAGGCACTGTGTGCAGTATCAAGAGGAGGATTCCAGCTGCAGATTCGTTCAGTTCAGTAAATACACTCCCTGATTTTTTTAGCATTCCTAAAATACAGGCAATCCCTCATTGCCAGGAGACAGTGATTCTCTTTAGTTCCGTGGGCAGACTCTGATTACCTGAAAAGTTTTTTTTGGAAGAAATTATTTGAGGGCAGGAGAAGCAGCATTATAAAGGATTATAAAGCAGGTACGATCTTCCTACCCACTGATGTAGGAAGCTAATATGTCATATGTGTGAAAACAAATGAGAACTTAACAAGAGGAGGGTATAATGACTCAAGAGGAGTTTAGGTTGTTACACAACCAGAAGTCCAAGGACCTCCAAAATATTCTACAGCATAATATTTTTCCTTATTCTTTCAAAAAGTAAGCAAAGTCTGCTTTTTAACATCCAATCCAGAGGTAATCTAGTGTTGTTTTGCAATTTGAAACTGCAGCTCGTATGTTATCTGGTCTTAAATAGTTGTCTGTTGCACAATTTTCAAGAAAATTGCGGGAAATGAAATAAAATGCTGAGGTTTTTTTGTTTTTTAATGAAATATTATTCCTTGGCAACGTGCAGTGTCTTTGCACTTTCTGATTTGCTGCTGCCCTTGAGACATGTGAGGTCTAAGAAATATGGTGTTGAGGCTTTGTGATGGGTGAAAGAGGTGGCATTATCTTATGCCTAATGGAGACGACAGTCCTCAGACCCTGTCCAGACCTCCTAAAATGAGTTCAAGTGATAAAGAATGAGAAACTGTATTGATAAAATTTACTTACACACTTGCACACCATCCCTTTAAAGGAATGTTGCAATGCCATTGCAATAGCACATTGAGAAGGGATTTGATACTTTTTTTCAGGAAGATGCTAACTTTTGTTAAAAAAATCGAATGTTGTCCTAGAGGTGGTGGATATGCGATAAGGACCTGTGGGCAGTGAAGCTGCTGAAAGTGATAGTTCACAGCAGTGCCAGACCTGATAGTGTGCAGGGTTTGAGGCACATCTCCACTTGCTTCTGGGTGAAACCCTTCAGCCAGGTGCAAGGACTGACAAGGTCTCACTTCCAGAGACAGCTGAGTGTGGTTGCTAAAGCTGTCATCAGATGCAGACCTGCAGACAGCAGGTCGGGCAGCAGATTTCTAAGCCATTGCTGGAGCTGCTGACTCCAAGCACAGAGAGTGATACGGTAGCACAAGATACTTGCTGTGGTGTTGCAAGTTAAGTTTGTTTAGCCTCTTGGAAAAATTCCCAGCCCACCAGGAGTCATTTCTGAATAACAGGCACCCCTTAATCTGTCTTAATCCCCTCTATAATTTTACACTTATTTAGCCTCATCCAAATAGAAACCTTCAGTTGCTTAAGTAACAATTGATGAGGCTTCTCATCTCTGCTGGAAAATGAATATTATAATCTCCTTTCCTAAACACGCAAACCATTCCTTGATGAGACAACTTCTCGAGTACCAGGTCTGATAACAGATGCACTGCCAGTGCCCCGAACCAACCATAAAACCCCCAGTGAGGACAGACACCAGCACTTCCCCTCCGAGCTCATGCTGATGGGCTGGTTGCAGTGCAGGGAGCATGTCTGGGCCAGCTATGGAAGTGGATGAACCATCCCCCATCCCAGATGGCGTAAATGTGAGCAGTTCTTGTGCATTCCTGGTGGTGTGTTGGGAAATGCTTGTAAAAACAGAATACTCCAGAGATGCCACTGAGTACGGACTGTAATATCTGCAGAATCTGGCATTGTCAGCAAGCTATAAAATATCCCTGCTAGTTTGCTAGCAGCTGCTCCCAATTTAAAATTTGCCAAAGGTACACAAACACTAGGGCTGATTGCACAGCACCTTGCGCTGACACTTGCTCGAGATGTATTTGTCCAAAACAATGGCAGGATGGCGAGGCTAGGACACTCTGCTCAAACAGAAAGACTTTGCCTTCTTTTTATCTTTTTCTTCCTCAGATAATAATGATATGACCACTTGTCCTTGGTACTGGGAAAGTACAGCATGTATTCTTCACCTGATGCTCTGCAGCGCTCCTGAAATTAGGGATGTGCCATGCTTTTTTGGGACTGGACTATATTATCCAGAACTGGGCTGAGCTTGCATGGACTTCCAGAGCAGCTGGGCATATTTTTCACCCACTATGAAAAATACCAAGAAATGTTGCAAAGAAAATTCCCTCATATTGTATTTCTTGAACACCACAGAGCTGCAGTTTTGGAAGGGAAGGAGTGAAGTCCTTTGTGCTCTGCAGGCACTCAGCGAGAACAGCTGAGCACTGGATGAGAGCAGCAGAAGCAGCATTTGTGTGGAGCACAGGAGCTGTTGCAGATAATCATCAGAAGATTTGCTATTCCCAAACCCTAGCTGTAATGATGTTAAAGATAGCTGAGCTTTTAGAGATGCCCTCTGGGGTGGGCTCACTGCTACACATTTGCATATTGTTTGCCTTTATTACACAGCAGAACAAATAGCATTGGTTGGGCAAGCTGAGAAAGGTTTGGAGGCTATCACATAGGAAACACCTGAACCAAATTCTCCCTCCTAGTTTTATCTGCTGAATCCTTAGGTGATAAAGCTGCTTGTGTACAGCTGAGGGAGGAATTCAGCCTCATTGTACAAGTCTTTTTTGGTGTGGTGGCTTCCTCTCTGCAGCACAGAAAGGTTGTGGATTAAATGGATATTAACCTGATGGCTGTGGCTGAAAAACTCATGCTCTGTCCTGCTGGCATGAGTGTGGTCTCCAGCCATTCTCCCTCACCTGAGGGAAAGATGTCAAGCTTGACCTGAAAGATTTTCAGGCTGGTATAGGAGAGTGGAGCTCCGGGTCCTTGCATGTGGTGCATCTCTGCTGGGTCTCACTCTCCTTGGAGAAGCTCACCCTGCTGGTTGGCGGCTCAAGGCAATGATGGAATCCTCCAGAAGGCATGATACTCCTGGGGTCTCAACTGTATTGCCCGCTTCCCTCAGAAGCACACTGAGCTCTGCTGTTAGTGGTGAGCAGTGATGGGTGGCAGCAGCACTGGCACATGCTGGGCTGGACTGGGAATGGGAGCTGCATACTGGCTTTTGGGTTTGTAGGAGTAGGATGGTGAGGTAGAACACACTTCATCTTCTCTCCATATCTGCTTCAGACACAAATCTGCTCATGCCCTTTGCCAGGATGCTGTCCCTCTTTGACTGATAAAGATGGCATCTCATTTACTGGAGAAATGTTTTATTAGATTTTTTTATAAAAGGAGAATTTTTTTTTTTTTGCCAAAAAATGGTAAATTTTGAAGAATTCTTTTTCACCCCACCAAAAGTTGCTCCCCAACTTCAGTGAAAAATACAAGTGGAAAATATTTGTTTCTTTAGGACCCTTTCATGGAGAATAAGAAAAGTTATTTTGCTGGTTTTTTGGTTTTAGCAGCTGCAGAAAACAGTGTGATCAATTGATCACATCATGTGTGATTCAAATCATGCGAGTTGAATTGGGAGGTCAGTTTTCTCCATGTTTTGGTTCTAAAACATTAGACTTAATTTTGTTTGCCATTTCTATTAGTGATGCAGAGGAGGTGGGCAAGCAGCACAATAACTAAATTTCCAGCCTGCACAGAAATGTGAAGGGTGGTGGGGAGAGAGATGTGGTAGGATAAGACAAAATCACCACATGAGCAGGAAATGTAAAGCGAATTTTGAAAAAAATGGAAATACTGTAAAAAATAAATAAATGAAAACATGGGGAAAGAGTCATTCTAACTTGAAAACTCACAGCTCTAGTAGTCAGGACTACTTAGAAAGCATGAAAAGGACTAGGAATGACAACATGAACTTGCTCTACAGCTTTTTGGCTGAAGATGCAGGCATGAAATTTTGTACAAAAGGAAACTAGCTGCAGGCTACGGTTGTGGATGACACGAAAGTCATGGCTGTGCAGCTCTGTCCATGAACTTCAGCTATGAATGTGGCTTCTTTCTAAGCCACTGCATTCAAGATGTGCAGCGGTGTATTGGTCACAGTCTGGACACAGCCCTTGGCTGAAAAATTTGAGAGGAAAGTAATTGAAGCGGAAGAAGCCGCTTCATATGAATGTCTGGAAGACCGAAATCTAATACTGGCCTAATCTCTTACATGCCTGTCACAGTGTCTGGGCTGGCTCTTGCTGCCTTGCACTGTACTGGACAGCCATCTGGAGATATGGCTGTGCTGGGAAAGGGGAAGCGTTTCAGGTTGCTCAGAAGTAGTGCAGGACAGAGGGAGGGCAGGAAGGGACCTCAGGAGCATCAGTAGACACTGCTGAGCAGGGAACCTGCTATTGGCACAGGAGCATCTGCTACCAGTGGTGGAACTCAAGAGAAGTGTCAATGTGAGGAGGACCAAAGCTGTTCTGAGGCACAGACTGGGGCTCTTCAGAGTTATAAGGCCAAGAACTCATCTGATCAAGGTATAGCAGTGGTTACTGGGTAAAACTGGTGCTGCCCTTAGGATGTGTCATTTGCTTAGGCAAATACCAAGTGTGGTGTATCTGTTAGACCTCATGTTAAGATTATGGCGGGGCTAATATGTTTAAAAGCTAAGGCAACGATTTCAGATCTCCGAGAAAGGTAAGAAAACACGTGGGACATTTTGCAAAATTTAATAGTTGGAAGAAATGCTTTAAAGAAAAGAAAACACTCTGGATGGTGAGTCCTGGTCCTCACCTAGTCTCCAGCAGGCTTTGGCTCTGCTTCCTTGATGGGAACTTCACTGAGTCATCCCAGAGTCTGGCCCTGGTGCTAGAGCCTGGTTTATCCCCTTTGCTTTTTGCAAACCAAAGATGTTTGGGAAGTGTAAAAGAGTGGTGCAAACCCTAAGAATTATTGTCAACCATCTGAAGGGCAATATTGATGCTGACAAGCCCAGTCAGACTGGGGGTCTTCTCATAACATGTTGCAGAGCTTGCAAAAAAACTAGGATTGGAGCCACGTCAATCCTAGGGCTCTCCTGGCACTGGTGTAGTCCCAGGAGTACACTGGGGCAGCTGCTAAGTCTCCCAGTTGCCAGGGGACTCAAGGGAGTGATCTGGTAGCGGAGGAATGCCAAGGGGCAGGTACACTGAGCACAATCCCCAGCCACTGTAACATGAGTTAGTAGCTTTTTTCCTTACTTTATGAGGTAATTTGGGGGATTTTTTTTTCTTCAAAAAAGACTTTTGAAATATTGTGTATTTTTCAGCATCCACATTTTTTTTACTTTGTATAAAAATGCTTTAGCTGTAAGTATTAAAAAAAGATAACTCAGGAATGGCCTGGGGTCAGGAGTAGTTATGTGTCCCATTAGTGAGTTGAGCATATTGCCGTCTCAGTGACATAAAATTTTCTAGAGATAGCTGGCTTATGAGTCAAGGCTGAACATCTGCAGATCATCAAGCCTGTCAGCCCAGTGCCATTTTGTGCAGAAAGGAACTGGTGATTGTCTGAGAGGTGTTAACAGATGAGTGAAAGATGGTTGTCCCAGCCTGCTCAGAGGGGGAACTTCAGGAGGGCAGTGACTTTTCAGGCAGATGACATGGTCAAATATGCATGCAATGTGCACCACGAGATGTGACTTTAGTCACATTTCAACCCCACGGAGATGAGGTGTGCATCAGTGATGTTCTTTGTGCTGCCACAAAAAATTTCCATGTAACTAGGTGAGGCACACAAGCAAGCCTCATGCTGAAAAGGCTCTGTGAGCTGGAACACCAGTGCACCTTGAGCAACTGCGAAGACCCAGCTGGTCAATTAGTTACTTGTCTTAACAAAGTAGGTTCAGGATTCAGAGGTTGTGCCATGAACCTCCACCATGGGTTGCCTCAAGGTACCCACCAGCTTCCAGAGACCCCCTCTCACACAGAACACGGTCTAACATCAGGATCTGGAGATCAGCTGGTTGGCACTGCTGTGTGATGTTCTTGATTCTCAGAAAACATAGCAAAGTTGATAGGGGCACAAATAGAGAAGTTCTCCCCTGGCTTGGGAAGAAACTATTTCTCTTCCTCTTTGAAATACTCTCAGCATGGAGGTTATGAGATAAAGCAGACGTAGACTTGGCCCCAGGGATGCAGGGTTGGAGTTAATATAGGAACTAAATTTCAAGGACATTATGTTAGTCTCTCCACTATTCAGAAGGGGCTGTCTGTTTAATCACTGACTTTCAGTGATTTATAGAGGGTTAGTTAAATATCTGTTAAAGTCAATGGGAGCCTTTTGATGTCAGTAGACTTCAGTTAGGCCCACAGTCTGCCCGTTCTTGTAGCATCTGGGTACGTGGCAAGTGAAAAGCATGAATGATAAAGCAGCCGGTGAAATTAAAGGAGGGCTGAAAAAAAAAAGCTTTCCCTTGAACAAAAGCCTGACTCAAAGGTACAATGTTTCTCAGAGCTCTGAAATGCACAAACTGTTGCTTTCTTTTTTGGCTTTTCAATGTTCTATCTTGTTTTTTAACGGACAATCTGTTCTTGTGGCTGTTATTACTTTTAAGTAGTGCAACCCCCATTGGTTGGGGGTGTTGTAGAAATGACTTCATTAGCATTTATTTAGATGTCTGCCTTAGGAAGCAGCCTCGATTGATGTGCTCATTGCCTGGACTCTCCCAATAACTCTGCAGCTGTAGTTATCTCCATTACGCAATTCAATTTTAAGTAATTGTGATGGTTTTGGGTGTGTGTTGGGGCTCAATTTAATCTTCAGAACATCCTTCAAACATTAATTCTCACAAAGCAAATTTGCAGGGAAGGTTGTTGCTGCTTTCCCCCTTTTTTAAAGCTGAGGTTATGGATGCAGAGAGGTTAAAAGTGTTACTCCATGCACAGCATCCCAGCTGGAGCTGGAATCAGAACAGAGGAGATCCTGACTTCATCCTCAGTGTTGAGGCTGTGCTTTTCTTTTGTATATTTCTAGTCTAATGAAGCACTGTTTCTAGATGCCACATGGACAAATGAGCTGTATCAAACAATTGCTAGCTGACACTCTTTCCCACACTATTGCAAAGGCCAAAAAATTACTTTTCCATCAGCGTGTGAATGTTTGGATCATTTATATCTACAGCCCCATAACAGCACTTCAACCGAGACGTGTCCCTGTATGTCTTGGTGTAGGGCACTCTGGGGAGATAGACCAGGCATCCATGAAATATGTGTCGTTTAGGGGCAGAAGCCCATTCAAGGGCGCTTCTTGCAGAAACCAGGCCTACTTTGGCATCTGCAAAAACTCAATAGAGTTTTTCACCTCTGAGTTGCTAAAGCTTGAAAAGACTAGTCTTTTTTTCTATGCTGATTTTTAAAATTTTTTTAAAATAGCAGTAATAACTGTATACCCAGAGACCCCTTAGTCATTAAAAATAACCCCCTACTTGAAAACAGATGGCAAGAAAACTTGAAAGGCTTTTTCCTACACCAAAGGTTTATTGCCTCTCCTAAAGCCGGTGGAATTCTGGATCTCACCTTTGGTAGTCAGCAGAGTTAGAAAACACAGGGTTAACAGGCATAGGAGTTGGGGGATCGACTCCTGACTGCTGTGAGTTTTGGTATTGGGAATAATCTGCCTGTTTCACAGGTAGTTCTTTGCAGGATATTGAAGTGGATGTTGAGGCGCCACAGACAGCAATGCTTACACAGGAGTCTCCCATGGAAAACTGGCTGCTCTGGGCAGTGATGTGACTTGAGTGGCAACAGTGAATGTTTGAGTGGCTTGGGAGAGGTTACCAGCCTTCAGCTGCTGAAGTTAGCAAGTCTTAGGGCTAGATAGTGATGTTTGTGAGCTAACACTGTCCACAGTTTACTGTGGGAGACCCTGCTTTTGTAATGAGATGTACAGCTGAGGTACTAACCTGATGAAACAATGAAGATCCCACATTTTGCATGTGTTGGGCTATTGCTCTTTTTTTTTTTAACTTTTTCCTTTTAATTCCATGCTGCTATAGTTTTTGTTTACACTCCCTCCTAAAGTGTTACGGTATATTTGTGTTAAATATCTGCCCTTCTCTGCTCCCAGAGGTGTCTGGATTTTGGTGAAGGATGAAGCAAATCCCACAGATGCAGTCTGATTCTGCAAAACGCTGCATGCCTTTGAGCGGCCTTGATTTCAGTGGAGAGAGAGTTATCAGCTGTTTAGCACCTTGCAAGTCTAGAGCCCATCTGGGGTGTTGGCTGTAAAAGATACTATGAAAAAGGAAAAATACATTGTGTTTGCAAGAACTTAATTTATCACAGTATCTTACGTGGCTATTAGTAGAAATTAATGCAGGATATTAGTACCTAGAGAAGAAAAGAGGAGAAAGTGAGTGGATAAGGGACACCTTACATTAGGCACATATAGCATAGACTGTTTCACAGGGGATAAGGACAGCTGAAAATTCTCACTCTTTCCTGTTGCTGGATCAGATTCCTTTGGTAGAAAGAGGGCAGGGTGCCCTGGGGAGATATCTCAATAGCCCGAGGCCCCCTCTGACATCAGGTCAAATATTCTGGGTCACATAACTGAAGACTGCACAATGAAATTCAATATTACAATGGATCAAGTGCTTCTGCCACATGGAGCTGACATACTCCTGCCCTAACCAACTTGGTGTGCTCAGCAGATGCTCAGGGAGAACAGAACTTTCAGCCACGGCTGAGCACAGGGCTCAAGTGGAAATGATGGAGCCAGTGGAAGAATAAACCTGAGCTGGACTTAGGTTAGCACTGGTGGTCACCAACTGCAAATGGAAGGACACTGGTAGTAGCAGATGAAACTATGGCTTGGCAGAGATGGAAGTGGAACAGGGAAATAATGTTGTGGTTTGGGTAATAGTTTTCTATGCTCTACACTGAGCAAGAAAAAAAGCTTGGAAAAAATGGGAGCCCTGATGTGCCCAATAGGAGAAAGTGCCACTTTCATCTTGTCCAATGCCAAAGTCTGAAATTAAAGCCTATTTAATGTTTAGGTCCAGAGAGTAAAAAAAGTACCTATTGCACATATTTAAATGTAAATGACTGGCATTGTAGTGAAGAGAATGATCCTGAACCAAGAATGTGAAGCAACCGTCCCCTCTTTCAGAAAAACAAAGCTCAATGAATTGTCTCCAAACTCCATTTTCAAAGCTCAAATTCCTTTAAATCAATTACTGCTGCAGATGTCCAAATAAGCCTTGGGTTCCATCATCTTTTTTCAGTAAAAATAGCTTTTTCTCTGACATCTGGGAAAGGTGAAGATGTTGCCAAGCACTGAGCTGTCATAATTGCTGTCATAATTTGCTTTTTGATTGTTTAAATTACCATCAGTTAGATTTTGTTCTTCCTGTATGCTTATTACCATTTTCTGCTAGAAATGAGGGAGTGTGGCTTATGGGAAGGACTCCTATGTTCTGCAGAAATGGCACATAATGTTTTACAAACTTATTCCCTGCCTGCAGCCCAAAGCACACTGCAGGCTGAACTCTTTAACACCTTGAAAGCTCAAAGCAATGTGGAAAAGTAAGATTGAAGAGTGAAACCCAAAGCTATTTTTACTGCAGAATTGCTAGTTCAACTAATAAAATGCTCAGAATTCCTAGAACTTTTAAAACTTTTTATCAGGTTTTTTTTTTTGGTTGTTTTTTTTTTTTTTAATCAGTTTACCACTGATTTTTGTATAAATAAAATTCAGGTCTTCAGGATGATATGGTGTCAGTGGTATTAATGTGTGTTATTTTGCAGAGTGAGACAAGTGCTGGTGTAAAATGCTGGATGTGAACAGACTGGTCACAGGCAAGGTGCTGCTATGGCATGGGCAGCTTCAACATTCTTATTTTCAGTCTCCTCCACATACTTCTCAGACTTGTTTCTGAAGAACCTTCTTTAGAGTTATCTGTGCTCATTCAGGCTGTCTCCCTTCCACTGAAACTGGTAAAAGGCTTTCCAGTTATTTCTGATTAAAGTCTTGGGGGTTTGACCAATTCTTTGCTATGTATCAGCTGCTTTTCAGTGAGAGCGATTTAATTACTATTATGAGCCAGTATCTTGTAGACTTGTTTCTTTTGGAACCCTTTTCCAGCCCCCAAGAACATTATTTCCATGCCTTTATTTCTCTTGGATGGGCTCTCACATTGCAACTGCCCTCAGTTAACGCTTGCAGAAGTCTGAACTGCTGGTTTGGCTGGGATTATTCTCCATTGATCACCTTCCAGTAACTCCCAGTGACTTGGTGTCCTGCAGGCTAGTATCTGAGCTCTGACTTTGCTTCAGTCCAGTTTCATTAATATCCCTTTGATTTCATGCTTTGCAGTCAAGTAGAAAGCTCTCATAGAGGTAAGTGATGACATACATACTACATCTACAAAAATTACAAATAATTCATCACAGCTAGAGTCAAACCCACAAAGGCAGTTCTGTCGTCTGTCCTTCTGCTGCTTCTCAGAGCTGCTTTCTTCCAGATCCTGAAGTCTCCAGAGTAAAGCTGTTCTTCTGGCTGGGAGAGGTCTTCCATCTGGGCATAACAGATGAAGCTCTGAGCTTGAGAGGGACAGACAGGTTTTTATCTGTCCTGGTAAGACCAAATTTCAAGGAAGCTAATCATCTTATGAATGCTTCTACTGGTGAGATGACGATAATCAAAGCAAAACACAGATTTGTCCTTTTACTTGGAATAATTCTGTTCAGGAAATCCTACATGGCCACATTTCTTTATTATGAGCTTGGAAGATTTCCCTGACTTTGAGACAGTGAGCGCTTCTCTCAAATGGCTGTTCAGTGGGGATCGACAAACTGCAGAGGGACCCAATATTTAATTGAAAACATACCCAAATGCATGCTTCTGTGAGTTTCTTGTGTCTACAGTATTGGCCAAGAAATCAATTGCCTCTTTATACAGGTGCTTTCAGAGGCTTCATGTGGGCTTTGACGTGCTCTCTGCAGTGGTGCAGACTTGCTAGCCCTTGCCCCTAAGTATACCCCAGCATAAAGATTGTTCTTCCACATGTGGCAGAACGTCATTCATGTGCTTACTTGGTTTTCATACACAAATTCCCACTATAATTTACTTCAGGCAGCTCTGCAGGGCAGCAAGGGATGTGTGACATCCCCCCCCGAAGTCTGCATGCCAGCCTCAGCACCACCCATGAAACCAAAACCTGCGTTGATACAACACCTATAAAAAATTAGCTTAACCAACAGGGACCAGGGTGAGGTTTACCCACCAAGCCTCTACTTTTTCTTTTCTAGGAAGGAGACCAGCTTCCCAAAACACATGATTTGTGAGAAAATTTGATTTGACCACCAGCGAATCTCCTAACCAGATAAATGTTTTACTTCCCACCCAAAAAGCACAACAGTTTTCAGAAGAACTGCTCTGTGGGGTGATCGACCCCATTTCAGCCCCTTATCCTCAGCAGCCCTGAGGTGAGTTTGGTGCCAAATGGCAAAATAGCAGCATCTTGGGGATGGAGTTTGGTTTTGGTCTGAAAATCTGTGATTTTATGTTCCTCCAAAAAACCCAAACCAAACCCAAAGCTAAATAACTCTCATGTCTTGCATGATTCCTCAGCGTTGTCTTTTTCATAAAACTCTTTCACTTCTTTGCCCTGCCCTTGGCAGAGGGCAACCTGGAGGCTGTGGAAGCTGCTCTCTGCCCTGGAGCTTTGCAAACCTGCTGTCCCAGAACTGCTGGCAAGGGCAGGTAGTCGAGGACATCCCATAAATCCAGCGGCTGCAAAATCCCACCCAAATAAAAGCTGTACCCTCAGTTGCGCACGTCGGCAGTGGCAGGTGGGGGGGAGGGCAAGATGGGTTAAATAACAGTAGAATAAGGCATGCTGTTGCCTCAGCAACCCCCTCCATGTGCATGCTGGAGCTGGAGCGGGTGTCTGCTGGACCCCTGCAGCTCTCCAACAGCAATGGGGGTCATGGAGTCTGAGGCAAATCTGTTCAAGATGGATTGGCATCCTAAAATTCCCTGGTACCCTCCTGGTACTCCAGAGAAAAGATGCTTGGCATTCTCCTGTTTAAAAAGGAGAAAGAAATCTGTCCCCATAATAAGCCACTGGCTGCCAGATGCTCTCCACCCCTTGCACCTTCTTGGCATCCCTGGACAAAGGGGTGGGATATTTCGGGGAGCAGTGTCAGCCTCGGGGACCTGCCAATTCTGTGTGATTGAGCCAGTGGCAAGGTGGAACCATCAGGTATCACCTGTGGGGCCAGCAGCTGCCAAATCCTACCTTTCCATGACATTTTGGGAAAGATGGTCTTTTGCAACTGATTATGGCTAAGTCCATGTTCCCCTACAGGAAATGAAAATTCAGACAGGGTTGGAGATAGCCAATTACCCTTTTTGCAGGTGAAGCAGTGTGTCTTGTCCTCTGGGAGGAGATTGGGATGGGGAGAGAAGGCTCAGGTGTGCCCTGGGTGCAGGTGAGCTCAATTGCTCAGTAGAGCCCCTGCAGTTAGGACTGAGGCAGAGAGAGAACACAGTGTGTGGCAGAGCCTGTGGGGAGTGGAGCGGAGGGCTCTCCAGAGCAAGGTAAGATTGAACTGGACTTTATTTGGGCTTTCTTGGAAGGTATTATGTTGGTAGGGTGCCTTTTGTAAAGTCTTGCATTTGTAGTGTGTTTTTTGCTGGTTGGACAAGCCAGCGAGCAGAAGATGTGGAGCTCAGGCTGGTGTTGGAGGAGGCTAGCTCAGGAGCTGGTGTTGGTGACCTCTGAGGCTCATTGCTTTGGCCAAAGCAGTCCTTGTTTTGCTGTTTTCTGATGACTACCTGGAGGATGAAATCTTAGGAGGAGGAGCTCGTGGAGGTGAATGATGTTACATGAAGATATGGAAGGGGGTGATTAATGTGTTGGTGTTTTACGGGGAGTACTGTGAGGGAAGAGTTATGGTTGGATTTTCTTTTTTTGCTGCAGTTGTGCTGCCCCCTTGTAGAAAATGCGGAATTTTAGGAGTGTTCTCTGAAGCAGGATTATTCTATCTCCCTTTTGCAGAGTTGCAATGAAATATGAAACTCACAGATGTCATGGTTTTCTATTTCTATTACAAATCCCTTCCAAAATGGATGTGTTTACTGTGTGAAGTTTCTTGGACTTCCCAAAGGCCCCAGCTCTGCAAAGCAAACTGCAGCCGTCTGTTCTTTTGTGAATTCTTTTGTAGGGCTAAGACCTGAACTGTTTTGAGGATGTTCTTTTCTATTTTTCCAAGTGAACGGGTATCTGTTATGGAAACAGTAGTGCAAAAGGCACTGATTTCCTTGTATGAAAGTCAGCAAGATGAGATCAGTGAAATGCGAGGTCTTCACACTCCTTCTGTCCTAGCCTGGACAGATGGCTTGGACTTGTTGCATTTTGCTATGATGTCTTTCCCTGGGCTTGTCCCAGTGCTGGAGGGAATTTTTGGTGGAGCCATCTCCCAGTCTGATGGCTGAGGTAGCACATTTCTCTGTGCCGTGGCTTCTGAGGGTGTCTAGACAAGGGCAGTTATTGCTGGGCTGGTTACTGCCCAGTCATGTTTCTGATGCTGACTTGGCACTGATGTGGGCTCGGCACTTGAATCACAAAAATGCAAGAACTGAAGCTATGGTTCTGATACAATCTTGTGGCACTACTATCTGGGGCCCCAGGTGCTACTGCTAGTGTTTTAGCCTCAATCTTGTTGTTCGCACCAGACCAGATCAGAGAATTACAGATTTAGGTAGGTCAGAATTTGCAGTATCACATCCAGGTTTTTGCTCCCGATCACTTGGGCTTTTCAGTTTTCTCCACAAACTCTTTATAACTCTAATTAATACTTGTTTCCCACTATTAAACCTCTTGAGAAATTACAGTTTCTTCTGCCTGATTTGCATTAGACAAGTATAATCATAGTTCACGGAAACACTTTGTGAGAGCTGTCTCCACACCTTGCTGAGTCGATTCACTTAAGAGTCAGCAAAGGCTTTGGAGTCCTCTATCTGCTCAGGCATCAAGACTGAAAAATGAAGCAATAGTTTATCTCCCTCTTATGGTCAGATTCAGAATTGCTACGCAACACGAGCTTCTTGGTAGGGAGGAAAAGGAGCAGCCCTGCACGTGTAAGCTTTGATGGTTGTGGATATGAGAGGCTCTGACTACTCACAAGAAGTTAAGCTGACCTCTCTTTAAAGAAGCTGGTAAAATATATTATTCATTAGAGTATAAACAGGAAAATATCTGTGAAAGAGCTAAGCCACCCCAGTCCCTGGTGAGTTTGAACTGGGAACTGGAGAAACTAGTCTCCAGTTTAGCAAAAAGTTGGAGAATAAGATCTTGTTCAGCAGTGATTGCAGCTATACCCTGCATGCTGGAAAAGAAGGTGCTATTAGAAAACTTGGCTGGTACCCAGTAGTGGTCACGGTCCCGGAGTAGTGGTGTTTGTGAAGCAAGTGGTATATGAGCAGGGTTGCTGCAGTGGGTGTTGTTCTTGCTCTTTCTATTGATGTGATGAAAAGAGAGTGAAATGCTCCGTTAAATGTTCTTGGTATGATTTCTAACTCTCCTGGCACCCCTTCTTCTGGCCAAAATCAAAATGATATGTTGAAAACTCTTTCTTCCAGGCCTATTGGCTGTGCCTTGTTAAAGCCAGTCATGCTTGTCCTGAAAACAGGAGAGAGTAGAGCTGGATGTGGTTTGGGTTCAAGACCCCTATGTTGATTTCAGTGTGGATTCAGAGTGCTTTGGCAATGACTAGCTCAGTGTTTGGGGCAGGGGTTGGTTTGACCCACTATCCTGACGGGGGCCCAAGTTTGATCCTTCTCTGTGCTAAGGAGTCAGAGTTGTGGTTTGGACTTGTGTCCAGTCATGATTATTCTTCTTTCCCAGAGAGGATTTTTATTGCCTGACCTGTAGGCTGGGTATCCGGGTGTCTTACCTATCTGGTATGAAGATTCAAAACTGGGCCAGTTCTGAATTCTGTAATAAATTTTAAACTTGGAACTGCATTAACACGATGTGGGAGTACTTGAGGGATGAGTAAGGCCTAGGTACCAATGAGTGAAGGAACCAAAGATGACATATCTAATGTATTACTCTTTCCCATTTGGCTGTCCTTCCTTCACCAGACATGCTTGGATTGAGGCGTTTAGTTACAGGGGTCTAGTCTAACAAACCTGCTTGCAGTTACTCGGGGATTGATCTGGAGACTTTGGTTGGGTTCAGTTCTACGAGACGGAGACATTTTGCTAACTCTAGGAGAGATGTGGTTACAAATGGAAGAACTATCACTGGAAAATACTGGCTGGTTTAGGCAGTGGCTAAATATATAATGGCAATTTTGATTCTATTTCTTCTGGTGAAATCTACTTGAGTTAGTGTCTGACTTGCCAATGGACTAGACACTTGTCTGATGGGGGCAGAGAACTGGTTGGGCTCAAGTCTTTGTTCAGGAAGTTACTTTTACTATGTCACTTAGCAGCATTGGTAGCTGATGGTGAGATGTCTCTTGAGCCGATTTCACCTACATTGCTTTGCGTGTTTGGTGGCATGCATTACACATACATTTTTCAGGAATAACGGGGGAAAGGCCATGGGATTCTGCTCTCAGTTTTTCTAATGTGACAGCATTTAGGATGCTGTCAAAGGAAGAAACATCAGAACTGTCGTGAGGCTGCAGTTCAGGTTTTGACATGAAGGGGAAACGGGAAAGGAAGAAAAGTTCTGCAGTGCTGGAAGTAATGCTTGAACTGAGATGTCTGCATAATAGGAGAACTCTCAGAACTAAAAAAGCTTCCCATTCTTCTCTATTTTCTCTAGGAACACTGTAAAACTTACAGACTGTAAAATCAAGAGAACCTGATTATACTTGTCTTTTACTGAAGAGCATTAGAGTTCAATGTCTGTGAAAATTTTTAAGAATTATGTATCCAGTGGAGATTTGGATTACCCGGTGTGCAGGACATGGGCATTTTCTGTTTTGCTGGGACTTTGTTATAAACCCACCAGGAACTCAGCTCTCCAGGAAAGCCAGAAAAACCTGGGCCATAGAGTTGGTGTCCAGACTGATTTCTCAAGTCTGCTTTTGCCAGAAGGGTCAGATGGAGAAAGTTAATTAATACAATCCACTTCCTCGTGCTCTGGCTTAAGTGACCAGAGTGTTCCATCAACCCCAAAGCCAGCCCAGGAAAGTGCAGCAGCTGATGCAGTGTTGGAGGGAAGAGTGCTGACATCTGCTCATGGCTTTTCAGGTGGCCATCATCAGTGGCACCCTGTTCTTCCTTCTTCCCCCCACCTTAAGATCAGGGTGTGGTTTTGCTTTAATGTATTCTAGTCATAGGGGATGTGTGATAATTCCTTCAATAGCCAAGCAACAGCTAGAATTTTCACCTTATATGCCACTTGGCTGTGATGGATAACTTCTGGAATGATTGATGCAATGCAGTGCAATCTTTTTAGATGGGTTTGTGGGTTTTTTCCTTCTCTACAGGGCTTTTGAAACTGGGTTCATTGGTTCATAGTTTAACCCATCTCCTTCTAAGTCTGGACTCACAATCTGACACTAAATGGCATAATTAAACCCACTTGTCTGGCCAGCAAGATGTGACTTTTACCTCTTGGTTCCTAACCTAGAACCTACATACCGGGCCGGGCTGTTTTCCTGCAGGCTTTGAACTCCGGCATTTCCATAGGGCTGAGCAGCCACAGAGCAGCAAGGCTGGTTCTCCAGGAATGCAACTCAAACTTCCCGCATGTTTTCTTTAAACTGCAGCTGGTCTCTTCTGACTGGGCAGAAGCAGATGTACAGGGTTGGGACAGGCAAAGCCAAGTAGGCAGATCTTTAAAGCTCCTTCATGTGATTTGTATATCTGATGAAGGGATGCTGCAATCTCTTGAATTTAGTAAAACCATAAATGTATTCATCTGAGAAGGCAAATTTGGGCTATGAAATGACTATGCAGGAAATAGGAACAGTCAGCTTCAATGTGGGAAGGACTCTGAGATCAAAGAGAAGGCTCATTTGATCCACCAAGGCTCATCCTCCCCATGTACAGCCTTGTCCCTTCAGCTCCACAAAGGCATCTAATTGATTCTTGAGTTACTCAGTGTCTTAGACCTGTCTGCCTCCCCAGACTCTTTAGACTGTATTTAACATATCCAGCATAGTGATGTAAATTAATAGGCTAACTTTAGTCCAACATCCTACTACAAAAGGGAACAATGTCACTTCCACAGCAGGTACAAACTTGCTCTTTTGTTCTGGTGTAAAGGTTTCTATAATATCAGAGTTGCTAAGGTTGGAGGCTTGTTTCTATCAGTTGCCAGGGACAAATGTATATAATCAAAGGGTACTACTACCTACCATTTCTTCCTCATGATGAGGACTTGGTGGTTTTCTCACTGTTCCATTAGATGTGGGGTACGCTTCCAAAGCTTGTTACTTCTAAGGCTCTGATCCAAAGCAAGGTCTTTAGAGCCCAAACATTAAAGACGATGATCCCCAAACTGGATTGGCTGCCTGATCTCATTAGGTGCCTCAGTTCTATCTTAAAGTTCCCACAGTCATTGCAATCATGCAGTGTGCATAGGCTGCGACCAACTAAAGGCACAGCCCTACACATGCACAGCAGCAGCACAGTGCTAGTGTTCAGAGTTTAACACAGTATCATATTCAAAGAAAGAACAATAGAAAAACCCTTTAATAACTATGGTGGCTGAACCTATTCTCCTTCACTCATCTATTAAAGCACTTGTCAGAGGTAGGAAACACATGTTCAGATTCCCTCTTCAATGCAATAAATTCAGCTCTACTTACTTTTAAAAACTGAACTGGCATCCCTGCTCCCTAACTACTACTACTACTGTAATCCAGAATTTATCTAAGCACAGTTAGAATACTTTTCACTTGCTCTCTTTCTAGACTCTTGAAATTTTTTTTACTGCATAAATGTCTCGGTTTCAAAAAAGTGGTTGAGACAGCCTACCAGGAGGTAAGCAACAGATCTTTTCCTGCCAAGAGCTACCCTTAAGGTTCTAAAGGAGAACACCTACTGATTTGGAGAGCAGTCTATAACATGAAATCAACATGCAGGAGAAAGCCCTTTCCTCACATACCCCTTGTCCTGGCTTATAGTAGGAACACAGACTATGTAACACTGATGGTCAAGCTGCACAACCAGATTATCCCAAAATACAGATTTTTCAAACATTTTCAGGAAGATTGCAGCCAATATAGTTATCACTAAAAAGTACAAGCATTTAAGGTCCTATCTGAGAGGAACACTCTTAAATGGGATAAAAATATTGATGGAGGAATTGTGTAACAGCAGGACTATGTGCAGAGTGCAAACTTACTGCAGCAGTGAAACTCACAGAGCCCCCTTGTGAAGGGTTTAAAATACCAGATGCTGTCATCTCCATTTCCGCATATAACTGTGTTGAGAGGAGGTACTAAGCAAAATAAATCAATCTTCCCTCCAGATAACCTGGTTTGAAAAGGGAGCAGACTGTAGCTGCAATTGCATCTGTTCACAAACAGGTAAGACTATAGTTGAGGTATGTAGCCCATGAATAGGAAGGTTTCAAACATTATTAAGCGTTATTCAATGACGCAGGCAGTTATTAGCTTCTTAAGACTGCTGTCTGAAAGGGGGAAAAAAAAAAAAAAGGAGCAGCTCTAGCCTATTGCCAGAAGTGCATTGTTTTCACAAGGCTGAACATGCCTTCACCATCATTAGCACCAGACCGAACTTGCTCAGAATTTATAGCTCATAAATGAAGCGAGGTAAGGTCAGCTCAATTCTTTGACTTTAGAATTTTTGAGAGAGGCCTTATATGGAGAGGAACACTAATATCGATCTTATTCACAATAACTTCTACTAACAACCTCATGCTATCAGAGATTAATCTATGAACTGTGTAATGTCACACTTCCACTAGGGTCCCAGAAATGAGGACTCTTAGGTTTCTTTAAAGTAGTTTTTCCTTAAGAAAAAGACTCTGAAAAAGCTACGAGTCAGCGATGCTTTTTGAAGTCTTTTATTGCAAAAGGTATGGACATTTGCTGGCAGAATATTTGATCACATTCTCTACTTGACTGTCATCCAGAGGACACTGCATGCATTCAAGCTGAAAGCATACAGAGTTTCCACTAGGCACCTGAGAAAATTCACGGGGAAAGGAAAGTCTTTCAAGTTGAAAGAGACAAGTTTCAAACTGATCACCTACTCTGGTGCCCTTTGCTTCCCAGAGCTACCTGGGAAATAAAAATTAAATCAGCTATAGTCATAGCCAACTGTAAACATCTTCCTGCAATGCAACAGACATTATCTAGGTAATTGATCCTGAAGTGTTCTTTCCAGTTTTAAACAGGAAATGTCTTTCCTAAAGCAGGCAGTGCAATGAGGTACACCTGACTTGGCACGTACTACTCAGTGCTGCATTATGCAGCAGAAGCGTATGACGCTTCCTCTCATCTGGCTTATATAAAAGAAAATCTGATAGCTCTTACTTGGTCTCCAAGAGGCTATCCCCCCCCCCCCCCCCCCCAACATCTTTCTTTGCTTCCTGCTCCCAAGCCTAGTATCATCTCAAACCACTTTCCTGCTCTCTCCAGACCAGAGCCAACTCCCTTTTTCTTCCCACCCCCTTGCCTGAAGGCATGACTAACAAGAATACATGCTGCTCTCCGTATTGTAGTTAATAGCAAAAATATCTTCACGCTTTGGCTGTCCCTCCACACGCAGAACTCTGGGTGCATCTGAATTTCACTGATTTCAATGCCTTCTCACAGGTCTGATAAAGGTTAATCATCTTTGGCAGGTAGCAGTCCTGCACCAAAGGGAAAAAACAATCCTTTGCCAATATAACAGCACACATTTTGAAACTGCAGCTGCTTAGTATCAGAACTCACTGCAAGAAAAAAAAGAGAGTTTAGAGGATGGCACCTGCATGAGCAAATGCATTTGAACAGAGAACAGATTAGAATATATTAATTAATACCCGTACTTAGCTTTAGGTTATAATGGACTTGACTTGAACCAGACAAGTGCAAAGATCTATCAAGGCATTAAGTCACAGATAACTAAGTAACTCAAGAGGATACTACAGGCACTTCTACTACTAAGTTAAAAATCTTGCTAGTTGCTCTAATCATTCCAAGAATAAGAACAGCTTTTGTAGGTTACTTATTCTTTCTCAATAAATCAGATGTAGGTTATAAAGAATTCTTTTTGCTAGCAGATAGAACAATTCACAATTAACTTCCTTTCATGCAGCATGGTTTTAAGTTCCTCAGCAAAGCTGCAGACTGAAATTTTCCATCAAGATAGTGGTTCCTCAATAATGTGCACACAGGCCTCAATATTCAAATCAATGGTAAGACACAGGGCCTTAGCAGAGATGGTGTGTAGTCATTTGTGTTAAGACAGAGTAGCAATTATAGCCCCCTGAGGCCCCTTGAGTTATTTTAATCACAAAAGCCAGAGTGAACTTGTTTGAAACAAAGGCACCCTCAGTCCTTTCTGCTGGAAAGATATAGGTTGCTCTATTTAAACCAGTCAATTTGGAATCAACAGTTAGTCACTCCCAGAGACATTACCCTTCCTCCAGCAGTGAGTATTTTAGTCACTAACAATTCCACACACCAGTGTATGTTCTAAAGAAGAGTTATCTAAAACTTTCAGTGCTGCAGCACAATAACTTGTCACCACTCTACTTTCAGCTGTATTTCAGAAGGATATATATATTTAAACCATTTGATACTGTTCTGAAAGCTATCCAGCCAATTCCATGTCAATCACTGCTGGATATGCTTTTACTGGAATAACAGGCCTTTTGGCCTGATCTAAAACCAGCACTGGCAGAGTCCACGGTATTCCTTGATAGTTGTTTTACATCATACCTACGTCTTCAGTCCTAATATATTTTTAGCAGACACTTAAGTGGAAGCAGCTCAGATGACTGTCTGACATTGACAACATGCTGACGATCAGAGTGTCCGCCCAGTCAAGGGACTAAGAATACAATGTCTTCTCTATCTTGCATTATACAAACTACAGAGATGAGGTACATGAAAAATGTAAGTGCAGAGATACAAGACCTTTAGGAGGCATCCTGGGATGGAGCAGGAGGATCCTTATTCTCAGGCTCTGGAGGAGGAGCTGGCACACTTTCCTCTTTCTTTTGTGCAGCCAAAAATTCATGAATTGCCCTCTCTATCTGGGGCCTGAAGATGTGGTTTAGTTTTGGATCCACCACCTGAGAAATAATTCTGTCCACTCCAGCTTCCAGCATTCCTGACCTTGAACAAAGACAAAGGAGTCATTCAGCTCCTCTGAAAAACTTCTCCCCAATCTCCTCCAGTAACTCTCCAGAGCCCTCCTGTCAACTGCAATTAGCATTAACATGGTGAGAACTGCAGCCCACTCAGTAGATCCTTAACAGGGAGTTGTTTCAATCACCTATTTCCCCCACCCCCTCTCCCTTCTCCCTGCAGAATTAACAACTGACATCTGGTCTCCCAGGTACTTAAATGACATGTTGGACAAGAGCCACTTTAACAGGGCTTATGTGGAAATGAGGCCAACATGAAAGCAAACAAACACATTTTGGCACAAACAAGAGAAGCAAGCTATTCTGGGGAGGAGGGCAGGTGAGAGCACAGTCTTTTTTTTGGCTGACTGGAGGGAGAAGCGGCCTGCCCCCTAATAACATTACTGTCACTCACTCTTTATAACTGTTAGTCTAGACAGATGGCCATTAATTATAAAAACAAGCACAGGTAGCACACAGCAAAGTTTCTGGAATTGAACACTAGTTAACTGAAGAGACTTATTACTTCAGGGGCTGCGTCAGACTCTTGGATTGTGGGGCACAGGCTGCCTAGCAGGCTTAAGTCATGTCTGCAAGGGAGCAGGGGACAGGAAATGGAGACGTTGCCTGGTGCTCAGAAAAGAAGCCACAACATGAGTAAGGCCATGAATGCTGGTGAGCGAGTGGGTGCAGGGTCGTGGCACATTATGTCACCTCCAGGTAACAGCACATGTATATGTGCATGCAACAAAGGACATCTGGACACCCTCAGCGCTTAGTCTTGCAACTACAGGAGCGATAGGGACTCTATGTATCTATACTAATAGCCTACTTAAAGGGAGCACTTTACATTCTTCTCATTGCAGGCTCTCTGATAGAACATTTTTCAATTGTCCACTTCATTCTAGTGGTATAGTAACATGAAACAAAAGGAAGTATTAAATGACAACGTGTCTCAAAGACTCCAAGTAAAGACAGAAAATTCTGCACTCCCAGCGGACATCCCCTTCTCTAACTGCAGATTAGACAAGCTAATGTGCAATACTAATGATTTACAAGTTCTATCAAGTGCTCTGAAATGCAGTTTATTCTGTGTGTGAGACCTTGTTATAGCTTTCCTGATAAGCATAAATGCCATTATCAACTTCCCTGTTACAGTTTTTATCCACGGCTTCTAGTCAAGCTAAAGCTCATACTTCAGACTGCAATGAGTTAGCAGTAAGAGATACTAAACCTAAATCACTAAGCAGCATAGTTTAAGCTGGCTTTCCTGTCATGCTAGAAATGTAGTATCTTAAACAGCTGCAATAAAGCTACCCTATGCTGCATGAAATCAGGCTAGCCCCGTGTGACTACTGCCTGCTAGTGGTCAGAGTCTACTTAAACAAGCTTTGGCATCTTCAGAATTTTTTAAGTGATTGTAGAATTTTCTTTTCTTCTGAAGATAAAGATCAAGGTCATTCAGCTCAGTACACCAGGTCCAGTTTTTCTCACAGGCATAGGGTTGGCTATTTGCAGCAGTAACTTGGCTAGATAGCAAATATTAATATGTCACCGTGCTGTTCAACTTACTAAAATGCAAATTTCAGGTAAAGCGGTAATGTAAGCATTTTATTGAGTTAAGACTGCATCCACTATTATAATGAAATTCAAGAGAGCACAACAGAAAGAAAAACTTAATTCTACAAATTCTTATTTAACTTAGGTAATGTAGTAGTTACATATTACTTATCAAATAACATTATCAGTATTTTACAGAATGCTGCTTACTTACTGAATCACACTCTGCCTTAGCCCATTTCGTAACTGGTTTTTGTTCATTGCTGGATTCCATTCCTGTTTGTCCAGGTGGGTTGACACAAAGTTGTCTACTTTCTGCCTCAAATTTTGATAGGCTGGCTAAAAAAAAAAATCAAATAATTCCGGTTAAACAGCTAGAAAATCTCAAAGCAATTCCTTGCCAGAGTCCTTAATAGTACATCTTTTGTAATCTGCACTACTATTCTGTTGTCTATATTCTCCATCCTTTCACTTTCTGAACAAAGCTGAGCTTGTTTTACCCAAGAACAAAACTGGTAATTGCAAAAAAGTCGGCCAGTGGGCTATTACAATAATTTAGATAGATAGATTGGTTTTAACTTGTTGTCTGCTTGTAGTGTTACTTAGTGAAATGCAAACTGTCTGTGCAGACAGGAGTCATTCAAGCAGAGCTCTTATTGTCCGGAAGCCCTCCATCACAGAATTCCTAGGAAACTGGCTGAGTAATGTTTTCACTAACAAAGAACTTACTTATTTGCTTCTGTGACGCTATTGTCTGTGGAAATTTAATTCTAGTGAACAGCAGTCGAAATAACAAACCCATATAAACAGGATTATCCAGATCCTGGTACCAGGCAAGGAAAGCACAAGAGGGTGGAAACATTTATATTTCAGAATTTGATATGCATATAGGATGACGAATGAAGGGTTGGTAACAGAGGTGCAGTGTCTGTCCTGGGCAGCGTATATCTATCCTGGCAAAGCTGCTCTGACCTGTGGCTGCTCGGTGCAGATGACCTGACAGCTCCAGGAATGGTTTTGTGGTAGCTGCTGGAGTGGCCTAGAATGATGATTGCAGGTCCCAGAACTGGGCTCTTGTTGAAAGCATGTGAGTTTTGGAAAGCAAAACACCACTGTTTAATTTTGACCAGGTAATTGTGAATGACTTGACTTCAATACTGCCAACAAATGCTCAGGAGTATGTGTTGTGACTGAAAAAGAAATTAGTTTTGGACAACAGTATGACAACATCTACTTAAGACAGAAAGTTTAAATGTTTGCTTTGGAAATGTGGGAGTGATGCTCAACAGGAGCAATGTTCTTATGGGAGACCCTTTTCCTAACGAGGCCAGTGCTAGAAAATGAAAGCCTCAGTCTGTTCTCTGGCCTGTGTCCCCTCTGGCGTGTCGTTCTCGCTTCAGGACCACCTCCAGCGCAGCCTGTCTGACAGATGCCGGCCGCAGCGGGGCACGAAATCCCACCGACCGAGAGAGGAGCGCTGCAGACGGCACCCGGGCCGGCCTCCCGCAGCCCCGAGTGCGGGGCACCGCGGGAGGGAGGAGGGAAAGGGGTGCGGGTGTCCCTTCGGCCAAGAGCAGCCGGGTTCCAGGGACGGTGCCCGCAGCTCCGGCCTGGGAGGGCGACACTGGCCGCCCCGCCCCGCCGGCGGTCCCGGGGATCTGCCCAGGAGCCAGCCCACCCGGTTCGGCGGCGCTACCTTGGTGTCCACGTCGGCCAGGCAGTCCCGGCGGAAGCCGTCGAACAGGCCGCGGCTCTTGAGCTGCTCCACGATGATGGCGATGAGCTGCGCGTCGCCGGGCGGCAGCGAGGCCGGGTCGGTG
>VZZY01015474.1:145975-245424 GCA_013400335.1 Eurystomus gularis
GGGGCGCCGCCGGTCGGGGTCCGCCCCGCAGGCGCGGTGTTTGGGGCAGAGGGCCCCGCGGCTACCGCAGCATCGCGCAGCCCCCCCGGCCTTGGCGGCCTGGGATCCCCGTCCCGGGGCGGCTCTCGCTCTCCTCGGAGGATTCCTGCCGGGCTGCGCCTTGGGTGTGTTTCTCGGCGGTGTAGTGAGGACAGCGCTCACGTCAAGTCAGAAATAACAAAATTAACAGTTTGTGCGGGTCCGTCCCGGATTTCCAGCAGGAGCCGAGTTTCGCTCGGTACACCGCTAGCGTAAGGAAGGGCAGTGCCAACAGCCTACCCCCACGGTGGCCTCTGCAGAGGGAACGAGCAGGGGGGCTCTGTTAAAGGTGCTTTGTTGTCTGTGCTTAGGCTGTCGGGCGTCATTTGTTGCTCTGATTGCGTCTGCAAGCTACAGGGTGCAAATTCCATGCATTCGTTTTGTGTCTTCCCTAGTCACATTGTGAAGACCTGAGCTTGTTAGGATACTGCCATCCAAACGCAGGCGGCCAAGTGCGCGTGAATCTAATAACCCAGTGTTCCAGAACAATGCGCTGCGTAGGTCCGTCCTCACCTTTCTTTCCGTGTATCCCTGAATGAGCAAAAAGATGGTAACGTTTTGTGTGCAGCGCATTGTCGTCCTCTACCTGATTAAAATTCAGCAGCTCTGAGAAGTGGCGTAAGCTGTCCCTTTCCATCTGGCAGCTTTGAGGAGGGGAGAGGGAAAAATGGCAGCATGTACAGAGCCCGAGCTTCAGGCTGGCAAAAGCACCTTGTGCAGCAGTCCCGGGTCTACAAAGACACACATGTTCTCCTGCTGGAGCGGAAAAGCTGTCCCTCCGGCCAGCCGCCTTGTCCCTGTCACTAGTCCGTGTTGGTTATCTCGAAGCGTGGTATAAACCCCCCAGGGCTCATCCCGGAACTTGGAAGTATCCGTGGAATCACATTCCTGCTTGACAGCTGCCAACAGTCCTTTTTCCCCACCACTCGTGACCAGCTTACACACACGACCAGCTCACACCAGCATGGAGTTCGCTGGCATCGCGTAGTGCAGGCGCCGAAACTGCCGTAACATCCCACCCAACGGAGCCCCGCAGGGATGTGTTACTTGCTGGTCTTTCAAGCCCTGTGCTGATGCCGTACATAAATACAGAGACTCCGGAGACTTCTCCAGCCAGCCCGTGAACACTTTCTATGAGACAAAATCTCGCCTGAGCCGGCACCTCCTGGTTCTGTGTTTTCTAGGGGACACGGTCCTGCTCCTCCCGCGGGCAGCGGACCCCGGAGGGTCTGAGCGGGCGATTCGAGCTGACGGCTGCTGGCGGAGGCCGGGCCCGGCAGCCCAGGCCGGGTGTCCCCGGTGGGAAGGGAAGGGCAGCGGCGGCCCCAGCAGAGGGCAGCCGGCGGCCGGCGGTACCGGAGCCAGCCCGGCCCGGCCGCTCCCGCGCCCCGCCCGCCGGCAGGGACGCAGCCCATCTGCTGGCGTCGTGAGGGAACGAGCAGCAGCAGCCAGAGCCGTGGTCCCTCTGCCCGTTACCTCGCAGCCGCTCAGGCGGCACCAGGAGAGCTGAGGAAAGGCGGTTTCCTGCTGTCCCGGGAAGGGCTCCTTCCCTCTGCAGCGCTGATGGGCAGGCAGCCAGCAACCTCAAAGGCAAAACCCACCTCTCAGCATTGCTCAAGTCCCTATGTTAGGCCTCTTCCTTTACCTGTAGGTGATGCAGTGACCTGTTTCTCAGCGTGGCACATGCAATTGTTGTTTCACCATGTGGGGGAAGGGGTAACCTGGTAGTTAGCAAGGATAAGGAGGATTCATGGGTTCTGCGTACAAGCTGGCTGGCCGCGTGACCTGCGTCAAGCCGTGTTTCATAGTTTTGAGATCTGTAACTGGGGCACGAGGAAAACATCGTATTTAATCTAATCTCTCTGGATATTTTTGCCCAACATCATAGCACAGAGGCAACCGTATTAAACTGTGGTGTATTAGAGAAAGCAGCCTATCCCCCAGGGAGGAGAGCTGTGGGCCTCTCCTTGCATCAGATCTCTAGTACAAAATTTATGAGACCTGTGAACTCCCCCTATATCCATGCCCTCCAGGAAAGCTTTAGGCAGTTCACACAGTTCAGGTCAGTAGGAGACTCAGGAAGGGAGAAATCTTACCCGTTTGCTGCTGCTTGAAGACACTGTTCTCATGATGGGGTAAACGCTTAGGCTGTGGGGGAAGCAAACTTGTAAACCTTAGGGAGGACGTTAATTTCAGGAGAAATAAATAGAAAAAGCCCCCAAACTTAGAAAGTTATTTGGATCATAATTACAGTCCAAGCAATGATTCTTAGTCTTATTTTCCGATGTTATGATTCTCCTGAAACCCATTCATTTGGTTGACCAGGGAGATGAGGATACTTAATCATAATATCAGTTTGTAAAGGACAATCCTTCCAGAGTCACACTTTTTATCACAGATGATCAGAGCCAGAGCTCAGTCCTCTTTTTTTGTCTGTTTGCTGCCGCTGCCTTGCAGGTTTCCTTCTTTCTCAACCCCCTTCTCTACTCCCTCTCCTGTCACCGCTATCGCAAGAGCTGTAAACCAGCACCTCTTTCCATGGAAATTCTGATACCACAGGGAAAAAGTTACCCTCTGCCTACAGAGGGTTCATGGACATTGCAATTGGCTGACAAAACCAAGTTGTTCCATAAAAGTGGTGAGGATGAAGTCCGGTTTTGTGGGTACTTGAGTCCTTTCTGCTCCTTAAAGCTCTGAAAACTGTACTGTTGTTCAGTTCCTGCATGATCCTTCTGTCTTGTAAGGGACGGTGTAGCTGGCAGTCCGGCGCTCGCCATGCAGAATACACAGTAGTGGAGTCCTGCTTGCATTTTCCTCAGTGATGACACTCATTTGGATCCCTGTCCACTCAGCTTCTGATTTGCATTAAGTCTGTAGAAATACGATGACTGTTGAGGGGTATATCCTGTATTCTGTGTTATCACTCTGGGAGATGTGAGTTGGTTTCCTTCCTTGGCAGTAGAAACCAGCTTTCTACCTTTGTTCGTGCTGTTGCCTGGTACCAGGCCTGGTATAATCTGCCTGTCTCCAGTGCTCAGGAACAGGTCAGATGCTGGAGAGGCAGAACAAGCCAATGTGCCAGAGCATATCATAAACCTAATTACATGCAGTATTGTTGGCTTTTGCATGTTTGACAATGTTTCAGCCTTAGACAATATGTGTAGCTTTTTCTTACAGAACAGTTTGTGATACTAGCCCCCGATCATGAGGATTTGAGGTGGGGGCAATTACTGTGGTGGGGAAGAGGGGAAGGCTTATTTTCCTCTCTTGAGGCTTTCTACCTCCAGCTCCCGTATCATTGTTAAAAGACACAAATTGTACGGAGGAGACATAGTTGTCAGTTTTCTCTTCCTTGTCCTGACAACCTCTGAACACAAAGTTAGAAACCAGTTACTGAGTCTAGAAAAAAACTAGTTACTGAGTCTACTAAACGCTGTTAGAAAACAGCTTTTCCCTTGCCAATGATTAGACAGAGAAACCTGCAATAGGTGGCTGTGGCCAGGCACTGTATGTGCTGAAACAGAATTACTGTGGGGACTGTTGCAGAGATGGAGGGTGAACCTACATATTCACACACTCCCACTGCCTCTCTAACACACGCACACACGTTCAGATTGCTAGCAACAAAATAATTGAACTCTGGACGTTTTGACTGAAAAATTGTAGAGTTCTAGCAACAGTGCTGGGTTTCTTAATAGACTAGCTGCAGAGCATTGAAGAGGGACTATGATTTTCCATTGCTTGTGGGCTTTGGGTTTGGGAATAGAGTAAGCAGCTCAATGTGTTTGGGGAAAAATCAAATGTTAGAGCTGTAATAGTAAATGACAAGCCGTATCAGTAATTTGGTAGTGGTGTCTGGGAGCAGAAGCTGCCTGAGATGCTTCTGAAATTGCAGATAATGCTTCCAGCAGAAAGACTTAGATGCTTCTGTGTCCATCTAAAGAAGATGAATGGAGACCTGAAATCTCAGTGCTCCAAGATGTCTCTCCTTACCAGTTCTGCATAGCTCAGTGCTGGGGAAGGATTCAGAGCAAAGAAAGAGAGACAAGTCTCCTCTTCTGAAATGAGGAATCAGGGTAGTGTGAAAGAAAGCCTGGGCTAACCCCAGGAGGAGATTAGGCAAAGCTCAGTAGGCATGAAGGCATTCCCTTCTCTGAATGGAATACTCCCCCTGTAAATCTGATTCATAGATTTAAAAGATAAAAATTAATTTTAAAGGTTGCTCTTCTAATATTAATGTAGGAGGAGCCTCCTAGGAATCTTGCTATGCTACAAAAACAAAGGGAAACCATTTCAGGGTCTTATTGGAGTTGCACTTTAAATTTTTTTCTCCCCATCCTAGCATGTTCAAAATAGGCATCTAACAGATGTGTATTTTTGCCATGGAAAGTAACATCAGTGCTAGGTTTCATGATGACCTCCTTCCATTTCTTCTGCAGGAAAGGCTTTCTGGGTTGGAAATGGGGTTACAGGAGAGATGTGGAGAAGACCATGAATGGGGCACACTTCACACTTCTTGTGTCCTTGCAAAATGCTGCTGGAGTTGATATCAGGGCAGCTGTAGCTTGTGCAACGTGAAAAAAAGCTGCTTGTGGGTAGGAGCTGTAGAAGCTGCCTCCCTTTCTCCCTGTGCTGGGACCTCCAGCAGTACAGACCCAAATCTGGTTTGCTGTTACTAGCAGGTGAGCTTTTTCCCTGGTGTGTTTGCAACCTAGATATTGTCTTGATACATCTGTGCATGAGAACTGTAATGTGTGATTTCGCATGAGCTGACTGTAAACCAAGGTGAATCTGGCAGCAGTGTCAATGAGGCTAAATTTCTTCTCTGTTAGGAGCATACAAGCAACGCCTGCTGGCTTTAGGCCAAGTCTGCCTTCTTCTTGTGTGATTGTATCATTTTGCAGAAGCTCAGATTCTGTTCCTTTCGCATGGTAGGATGAAGCTGTCTTCAGGAGCACACCTGTATTTCTCTGCACTGTGGTGGTAACTAGAGTGCCATGCAGAACCCCCTGCGGTAGAGAAAATGCATACCTGAGAGTTTGGTGCATTTGGTGTCACCAGTTCCGAGCTTGCTGTTTAATCTTTGCATCAAACTTTGAACTAGTTAGTGCAATATTCACCGTGTGTTTGGATGGATTGGGGTCAGCGCTGCAGGGAGCCTTCTTTGGCAGCCAGAGGAACTGCCAGAGTTTTTAGATCCTGTTGATTTACAGAATGAACAGCTTGGCTACACAGGTGGCAAATTACTGAAAGAGTTGAGAAGCCGGAGGAATGTTCCCCAGCCCCTGAAGAATGTGCACCATGCACCCAGCCTGCCAGCCTTTCAGAGGATCCAGAGCCCTGCAAGAAAACATGTATTCCCTGCATGTTTGCCTTTCACACTGGGCAACATATTATCCGTGGAACATAAACTCTATATATGACAAACTTTCTGAACTGGTGTCAACACAGACCAAGGCCCCAGTCCTGCAAATGTGCTAATGGTAGTGATTCCAGTGTGATAGATTTACTCTTGAGGTTCAGCTTTTATGTATTGCTTGCAAGACTGGGCCCTCTATCTATATTACTGGTGCAAAATGCTATATTGCAATGTATATATTGGTTTATTTTATATGTAAATATGTATACGTGTATGTGTGCATATGCCTAATATACCCTTAGAAGTATCTGGGTGTTAAAACAGCAGGTATATAGAGATTTAGATAGACAGAATTTGTGTACAACATGCCCATCTCCAGAATGGTGTTTTATTCTGTATCTTTTTGGTGGTTTCTATCTTGTAATGGGAACAACTTGGAACTCAAAGTACTGTATCTTTAAGTACCTAAGGAAAAGATATTTGTAAAGCAGAGCCAATGCAGAACTTTTCAGAGGAGATGCATGCTGTGTCCTCAAACAGAAATGTCAGTTGTTCATTCTTATATCATTGTTTCCATTATTATGAAAGACTACAAGCATGTGGGAAAAATAATATAAATATTATTGCCATATATGCAGAAGAGGGTAATTTTCCATACTAGATCATCGAATGAAGCCTTGTAGTGTATCTGTGTAATATAATACGTTGGAATAATTTGCTTTCATTTGAGGATTTCACATGTTTTATAAAAGTTTATAAAAAGATGCCAGTTAAGCTGATGAATTCAGTAACTGCCCCACTATACAGGGAAATAGAGTCTTCTTGGTGGTAAAATGATTTGTTTGTGATTGCTCTGGAATGTAGTGTCAGCGACAGGAGCAAAACCAAAAAACCTAGGCTATCTGTGCAAACTGCTGAACAAAATCATGTTTCTCAAAGTGCTGTATTTACCCTTCTTGCCTGAGCCCAGGAAGTATTGTACTTTCCATACCGCAGCTCTTACTACTGAGGGCAGTACTGCTATAAAAAACACTATGAGGAGTGATGTATGTGGGAAAAAGTGCTACTTATTTCTGATCTTTCCATTTTAATATCTATGTCAGGATAACATACAACGATAGTCAGCGGTCCCTTGCTTGTTTCTACTGCATCATCTTGCCAGAATTTCTTCCCTGAAATTCTCTATAGTTTTGAACCTGAACAGGGTTTGACCCTTTTCTTCTCCTTGCCCTATCCTACCTCAAACTGGGGAATGAAGCCCCATATTTAGTTTCTGAGTGGGAGGAAGGCGTGACATGCTGTAAGCATTTAGGGACCTAATGCTGCCTGACAGCTGATTGGAAATACACTGGTGTCAGAAAAGAAACCAGCTGTTCACTTACCTTCTGGAGAGAGGCAAGGACTAGACTCTGTCACATCCAGGAGTAGAGGAGCAATTACCCTGACATTGGAGGATGAAAGGATGAAATCAAGTAGGCTGAAAATTAATTTCTTTTGCCCCTCTGTTTCATGCATCCATCAACAGTACATCTGGGCATCATGGATCTAATTTAAAAGTGTAATTTCTATCCCAAAAGATCATATTCACTGTACTTCCTGCTCTCAAGTCAAGTTCAAGGGGGAGCAAATATGGAGTAGAGGTTATTTCTGCTTCTGTGTGCTGGTTCTGGAGCTCTGCTTTACCCTTTTTCTTTGTCGATATGTGCACTTGTATATCTATGTGTAGCCTCTTAACACGCTTTATGCTCCACATACATTACTTGTCCCTTATTTACAGCTTGCAGTTTTTTTCCCTTCTCCAAGGACCTGCAGCTCTTGACCTTTTAGCCTAGTAAATTATTTACACATGAAACAGTGAATCAAAATGATGGGTCTCAGGAAGATGCTGCTTATTCTCAAGGAACAAAACCACATTTCTTCATGAAACCTCCTTCCTGGGGCTTTCATTTTAGGCTTGTGTGTTCTAGCCTCCTTATCCCTTCCCATTATGAGTAGGAGAGGTGCTCCTTTTTCACATGGCTGTTCCATTTGCAAAGGGAAATGTTTTTCTGCCTCTCATTTTAAAATATCCCCTTGATATTTCGGGGATGGTGTGAGAGGATGTTAGTTTGATATCTTTCTGGAACTGGAAAACAATGAAAGAATGCAAAGAAAAGGTGTGTAACAGCCCAAGTTGCTACAGAAATCCCAGACTGAGGAAGATACTGGCAGCATTAGAAATGCTTGAAGCTCTAAACTAAAAACTGTCTGCTCTGAGGAGCTTCTGGCTGCCCAAATGCTCATTCTTCCTATGAATGGCTCCACCTGACATGAAGGCCAGTTGGCTGTGATGCCTTGAATGTTGGGTATAGACAGCATGGCCATAATTTGACACACTTGGCTGTGCACTCATCTGGGATTTGAGAGGCCATCCTTACTCCTGTAGTTTCTCATTGTGGGGACTAATGCAGCTTGTAGAGGAAACACTTTCCAACATGTTTGCTTTTTTAGGTACATCAGTGTCTTTGGGATTAATTTTTAATTGTCCAAAACCCCTCGATCCATCTTAACGCTGTGACTTGCAGTAACTTCCCACTTTTAAAGTCTGAAAGAAAAATGCTTCATACTAGATATAAAAAAGAAAAGAAAAATAAATAATTTCACATCAAGGGCTTCTAGAAAAAGTTATTTTTAATATGCTGTAAAGTACACATAACACTGCAGATGCTCTGATGAAAGGCTCTATTGTAAGTGAGACAATTGTGCACCCAGGGTGATGGGGGAATTTTTTTTTCCCTAGAGCTATATTAATCAAATTGAGAAAATGGTGTTATAGTTCTTGTAGCAAATACCTCGTTGATACTCACACAGTTTTATCTGCAGTACAGAAATGTGAACCTAAGAAACAAAGTGGATTGAAAACAGAAAGTTATTTAAATACTATGATTTCTTACCACAGAATTTTGCCCATTGAAGGAATGTGACAAAATAAACAAGATGACAACATTTAAAAAGAAAGATGTGTTTTGGAATTCTCTATCAGCTTTTTGTGGATTGGTGTGTGTTTGTTTGTTTTTTAAACAATGTTTCCCTTCACATGAGAAGTTTGGAACGTGCCAAGCACCTCCTTTTCTGAAACTGCCCTGGTTCTGAGTCAAAAAAGGAAAAGAAAGCATTCTGATATTATAAAACTGAGCATTTTCTCTGATTAAAGTAGTTTATTTTCTCAAGAGCATAAGGAATTCTATAATTCATGCATATTTCACGAGGAAAGTGGCCAGTTTGTGGGTATTTCGTGAGAAATGAATTAAATGGCCAGACAATAAATTGAAAAGGAACATGTATAATTTTTATGAGAGCTTTTACATTCATTTGTTGTAGCTTTAGAAAGTGTAATGTGATTTGATAGTCCTGCTATTGCACTCATGGAGAGGTGAGTTTTACCTGTCATGCAGTGACACACAGGCCCCCAAATGTTGTACTGAGGGAAAAGAAGACTTGTGTAAAGGGGTTTTTCACAACGTGGCTCTGAAAGGAACATCAGGTTGGTAATTGTCTCCTATAAATTTTACATATGGAAAAAAAAAAAAGCTGGGCTTGATCATGAATTCCTGGGAGTGAAAAATATCTTATTTCTTCCTCCCTACATATAACTGCATAAAACTGCCTTCTTCTGAGCTTTATGCAATGCTCAGTGCTCATCATTTGACTAACGCGAAGTAGCCAAACACACTGCAGCTGGTATTTGAGTTCCTCTTATCCATCTTTCTTCATACGCACAGGGAGACAAAAGTTAGTTTCCTTTAGGCAATCCAGAGCCCTGGGAGGGTGGCAATTTCTTTGATTGCTTATTGTAGCTGTAGCGCTGGAAATAAAAGTTTAATGCATTCTTATTGTCTCAGTGCTTTTAAGTATTCAGCTGCACTGAGCAATGCATCTTCATCCATGTAACCAACTGAATGTAGTGGTTTAAGATTAACAGCTACAATGTCAGTGCTGTTACCTTTTTTTGTTGGTGCTCAAGAAATCATTTGCATCAGAGGTAAGCATAGCTGTAATAGTCTCCAGCAGATGGGGAACGTACAGCTCAGGTACAAGGCAATGCCAAGAACCCAGCTAAAAGTGGCAATGGCAGCAATTCACAAGTATATTAGTGTAACAAATGATGGGCAAATTGGCTTGGAAAAACTAAGACTGACCCAAAACTCACCTATGGAAATCTTCTGTTGTTGAGCTGCTGGGCTAAACATGTTTCTTGTGGCGGAGTGCTGGGCCACGAGCTTCAGAGAGCAGAGGCACTGCTAAGACAGATCCCTTGTCTTTACCATTCCCTCCATTTTCCTAGAGGGATGTGAGAGAATTGTTTTAACCAAGACAGAAATTGCAAGGCTCATCCTATCAGATAGAAGCAGAAGACAGAGGCCAACTTTTAGGCTGTCCTAATTTTAGACTGACATTTAAATACTTCTCTTGTTTTTTGTCATAGCACTGGTTTCCCCTTGCAGCTCCTAGGAAGATGCTTATTGTGCTATTTTCCTGGCATTTCCTCTCCCCTCTCCTAACCACCATTCAGCTCTTGTTGCAAAAGGGAGGTCAGGAGAATAATGCCCTTTTGCTGACACACGGGTAACCCAATCCTCTGCCCTGTTGGTCTGCTGTGCTGAATTCCAACTCATCTGATTGCACTTAAGGCTATTGTGCCATCCCTGCCACCAGAGCTGAGTAATTGATATGCTTGAAGGGACTTTAATGAGGAAGAAAGCTAATTAGTTAATGTAAGGAGTGAAAAATAAGTCTGACAACCTTGTAGTCCATTTTGTTCCAATGCAGCTTCCCACAGTGCTTAGCATGGAGCCTAATTTTGATCTGAGCATGACTGAATGGAAAGCTTGGCAAGTCCTAGCAGCAACTGCAATGCTGAAATGGGGTTAAGTTCAGGGTTTGGATCTTAACTGTGCTTGAAGAGGATGGAGTGTGTGCTGGCACTAGGGACTGGTGAGAATTCTCTGGTGAGAATATATGAAGTGGAGCAGGCTGTGAGGGAGCTGCTACACAAACTCTGAAATTAGGAGCTTCCTCTAAAGGGGCTGCTGAGGACGAAGGTCCCTACGTTGGCCAACCAGGCTCACGGAAGCAGGAAGGAAAGTGCCATTGTGGAGATGTGATACCTCAACATGCATAGCTAAATGTTTCCAGTAACTTCTGCTATCCTCAGGCATGTGCAAATTCTCACCTCTCACATAAGGATGGAAGGGTATATGGAGGGGGAGAATAGAGCTGTAGGAGTTGTACCAGTGAGCAAAAGGGATTAGAAAAAAATAAGGCAGAGTATGAAAAAGCATACAAAACAGAGACTGAACCTGAACTTCACATTCCAGGTGTTTGTAGAAATTAGCTAAAGCTAGATGAGTGACAAAGCTTCCAGTGGGCTGGTCTAGGTTGGAAATTGCATCTTTCTGGTAGTGTGACAAAGGACTGGAGATGTCAGGGTAGGGCTCAGGATTCCAAGTGACACTGGTGTGAGTGACTACCACTGTTTCTTTCACTGTCATCTTTATTATTCTTTTTTGTTTTGGAAGTCAGAATAGTGCACCCCCTCCATCAGGCCAATTGAAAATAACAAGCTCAGCCTTCAAAGGTGTCTCATTTGTGGTTTCCTGAAAGCTCCCTGAATCCATCCTGGCATAGCACAGTCCTCACTTTTTTAGCCCTGGAAAAAAAAAGTCTGAACTGGATCAGAGACATTGGCCTAGGTAATCTCACATGCCCTTCATTTTTTTCACTGGTCTAATGCTCTCCCCATACTTGGACACAGTGAAACTAACTGAGGTGATTTGCTGCCTGGAGAGGAGAGGTCAGAAGGTTTGAAAGGTTTCAGAGACCGCTGAAGTCTGTGGAAGTTTCCTCCCTGACTTTGATGAATGCTGACTCTGTCCTTTAGAGAGGAAAAGACAATGAGGAAGGAGAGAAGGAATGGGAAAGAAGGAGGAAAAATAAATGGGATAGGAATAAGGCAGCAAAGAGATACATAATCAAACATGGGTGAATAGAGTTTGATTTGAGTAAGTTATGTTTGCCAGTGTGACCTTCAGATTTGTATTCTTTGTGCGGAAATCCAGCTTCTTGTAGCAAGTCCTGTAAACACCACCTGCTTCTGGTGCTTTAGATAATGAAATGGGCTGGAACTAGACCAGACCTTGAGCACAACTGGTGCTAAGGCTGATCAAAGTAGGATGGAAATAAGGGCTTATCAATTATTTGAGAGAAAGAGTCAATAAAAAGCCTTTTCCAATATAAATATAATCCTGCTGCATACAGTGGGACTCAGGGGAGTGAGCTGTTCACACCAGATGAAACTCTTCTAGTTGTTGATGATAACTAATGTTTAAAGACATCTTTGAGATACTGATCTAATAGCTGTTGCTTCAGCAGCTTGCCTCAGCCCTGTCTTGAGAGCCGGGGAATGGTGCACAGCCATGCTCTGCAGGCAAGTGCATTTCCAGGTCCTAGTTCCTTTTCCCGTTTCCTTGTCACCAAATTCCTCCTCCCCAGAGGCTGTTCAACACAGAGTTGCATCAGAGCAGGAAGGCAACGAGAAGGAAGTCTCCAGGTTTAGGAAGAAGGTATTCACAAAACCAATGCCTGCCACTCTGCTGTTGGTGCTGTCTCCCTTGACAGTTCCTAAGGCACTCTGGATTTATGCTCTGCATGTCTTGAGTACTGTGTTCGGTTCTATGCTTCCCAGGACGAGAGAGATGTGGAGCTGCTGGAGAGAGTCCAGTGAAGGGTCACTAAGATGAATAAGGGACTAGAGCATCTCTCCCGTGAGGAGAAGCTGAGAGCTGGGATAGTTCAGTGTGGAGAAGGCACAGAGGGCATCTTATCAATGTGTACAAATACCTGAATGGAGGGTGTAAAGAAGACAGAGCGAGGCTCTTTTTGGTGGTGCCTCGTGGCAGGACGAGGGAATGGGCACACCCTGAAACACAAGAGGGTCTATCTGGACATCAGGAAATACTTCTTTGCTGTGAGGGCGACCAAGTGCTGGAGCAGGTTGCCCAGAGAGTTTGTAGACTCTCCATCGTTGGAGATATTGAAAAGCTGTCTGGACATGGTCTTGGGCAACTGGCTGTGGGTGGCCCTGCTTGAGCAGGGGCTTGGACCAGATGACCTCCAGAGGTCCCTGCCAACCTCAACCAGTCTGTGATTCTATGACTTTGTGATGTCTGTTTGCATAGGCCTGCTTTCTCCTGAGTATGCTTGTTTCCATGTTTAATCACATGCTCTGTAGCAAAGGTGACCAGATTAGTAGATCAGGCTCACTGGCCTTGTTGCCCATGCCTCTGTGTCTCTGTGCACCCACACGCGCTATCCTTTGCTCAAAAATTCTTGTTAGCATGCACGCGCACACGATTGCAGTGTATTCACAGGTGCATCACGCCTACACTCTCCCTGTGTTGCTAGTGCTGGTGCAGCTGAATGTTTGCTAGCAACCATGAGAAATTTTCCCAAAAAGGTCCTTTTAAAAGGAAAATTTGAGAAAGCGAAGGCTACTTAACTTTCCTGTCTTGTAGAAGAGGTGCAAAGCTGCCATTAACAAGTGGCCAGCTTCAAGGCTTGGGTTTCTCAGAGCTTTTCCATTTGCTGTTGCATTCTGGACCCTGGCATTTGAATGCTATCTGTGTCATTTAAATTGCAATATCCTGATGTGTGAATATTCATCACATCAGTGTTCTGACGGTCATGCTTGCCAGGTCCTAGATGTGTTCATTAAATAGTCGGTGTCAGAAGAATCATTACCAGATACAGCTACAAATATGATACTGAGTATCTAGGATTTAATGAGATTTTTTTTTCCTGTGTGTCTGGTTGCAAAATCTAGGTATTTCCTTGCTGTATGTGCTTTTAGCCTGATTTCCAGATTGCGCAGGTTGACTGCCTGCTCATCCACTGCTCCTTTTTCCCTTCAGAAAAAGCTTTTGGCCAGAGTTCAGCTAGACTCATCAAATCACAAAGAGAATGAAGATCCTACAACTTTTATGAAAACTGATGACTGGATAGTAGAGAAAGTCCAAAAAATTAGTCCCCCGGTGAGAGCAAAATAGGCAGAATTTAGCAATCAGCCACTGTTTGTAGCTCCCAGCCAGCCAACAAACAAGTTTATAGTTGTGACCCAGCTATCGCTTCTGCTCCCTCTTGCTCTGCCGAGCAGAAGGGAGGTGTGGGATGGAGATCCTGGCTTTTGGAAGAGGGAGGGGACATTGCACTGGTGGGGGGAAAAGTTCAGGGACAAAGGACACAAAGCTGTAGGGAACCAGGCTCGATTACTTCTGGTGCACATGGAATAACTTGTTTTGATAAGTAGTTCAGAGGCCTTAAAAAAAAATCAATAATAGTAGCCAGTGTTCCCTAGCAACCCTACAAAAACAAAGCAGACTGCAGCTTAGTTTTCATGAGCAATAGTATCTGCTTCATTACAGTAACAGATTTCAGTTTGAGCCTTTCAAGGGGTTCCCAGTAAGCAGAAAGCATGGGAAGGCTGCTGGCTTGGCCCTTCGAGATAGTGTCCAACCCCACATTCCTTGCATAGAGAAGTTAATGGAAGAATTGAGTGTGCAGGGAATTCTGACTTAGGGTTTGTGTTGTGCTATTTAAGAACTGAGCAGCAGTAGCAGTCGTGTGTGGACATGAGACAATTATAACACTCTTCTGTTTCCTCACCCCTTGTACTTTGTCTGTGGAGTAAAAAGGATACAGGAACTTAATCTCGTATTAAACTACTTTATATAATAATTACCACGAGTGTGCCCATGAGATATTCTTGCTAGGATCCAGTACAGATTGCTTATCTGAGCACAGTGCTCTCAAAATCCTTCTCCTAAGGCTGAAACTTTCTCAATGGCATTTACTTAGATGCAGATTTGTCATTTAGGAAAGTAAGTTTAGTGAGTTAAAGAAGCGGGGTTTGATGATCGATTGCATGTGGTGTGGAGGGAGAAGGGGCAGAACTCCTTCTGTAGCATTTCCTTCATACCTGGATGGGAGCAGCAGCCATTTGTGTATCCTGCAGGACTGAGATGTTCTTGACATTTATACTGCAAACAGCCCTCATGCTGTCTGCGACCTGGCATCTGTGTCCATCCTAGATATGGGTGAGGTTAATGGCAGTTTGCTTCTAATAAGGTGGTGAGCAGTACAGAAGTGTCAGCCCCCTCCTTTCCATACTCTTGAGCTCAGGTCACTGCTGGCTGAGAGAAGAGGCACCCCTTGCCCTTTTCCAAGAATAAGCTGCTAGCTTTTTGCTCCTTTCTGGAAAATGAAAACAGCGTGTGCCACAGCAAAAAAGCTCCTGCATGGAGGACAGGCTCCAGGCACACTGTTAAGAGCTGCAAGAAGTGCTGAGCCTGGGTTTCCCCTGGTCCAACTCCCTTGAGGGTTCATGTGGCATTTGGGAGCATAAGCCAAAAGGTAGACCCCTTGGAAGGGAGCACTGAGGTTGCAAAACAAGAGCTTTCCCTGTGCTGCTGTGGCAAAGGTGCCAAATACATGAGTCCTGACTCCACTGCCAGAGCTTGGTGTTAGGGACTACCTCAGTTAAAACTTTACTAAATCTGATTAACTGGGTCTGATGCCTCCTTGCTGGGGTTGATGGGAGGCAAACCACTTGCATTTCTACGATTCATGTGTGACTGGATGTTAGAGGCCTCCAGTGCAAATTTTTAAGGTTGTCCCTGACTGCAGCCCTGATTCAATGCCCTGGGGAGGTCTGCAGGACCACAGGGTAACCCAGGCTTGTTTGGCTTCTATCATGCACCTGCTCTACCTCCTGTCTCCTCCAGCCTATCTATACCCTACTGTAGCCCATCCCCAGAATGAAAACACATCCCATATTTGGATGTTGAATAGTCAGAGGCTCACACAGGGATCTCTCACTCCCTGAGAAAGCAACACATTCACACGCTGCATGGGACAGACCTATTGGCATTCCTGCATCAAGTGTGCATCTCACATGGTTGGCTCCTGTCTTGCCTTCCTGCTCTGCTAGCACTGCCTCTTGTAGCTCAGCACAACAATCTCTCTCCCCCTTCATGACCCTGCACTCAAGACATTGCCCAGCTGCCTCTGGCATGTGGGGTTATGCAGAAATGGAGAGCTGAGCACACTGTGCTGCGAATAGCTGGAGAGCTGTTCAGCACTCCCTGCTCTCAGTGGGCTGTGTTAATGAGCACACACTCCAGCTCCAGGTTGTTCCTGGGGTCCCGTGCCTCATCGCAGCATCGACTTGCTGAATGCAGCCTCTCACTTTGTATGTTGGAGAAGAAGGTATTTCTTAGGTCTGACACGATGACTGTACCTGCTGTCTTGAGATTTTGTTAATATTTACTAACTTTTGTAATGACCTCTGGGATCCCTGAACAGATTTGGGCAACCCATACGAGGCTTCTTTTTTGGCTGAGACTTATTGTGCACAGAGCAAATTCAAATCCCAGCTGAAGGAAGTTTGCAGAGTGGGGTAGAATTGAGCAACGCATGGAACAGACCTGAGGAAACTGTTCCAATCATCTGCAGAAGGAAACAGCTGAATTTCACATGCGCTGAGTGGCTACTGTTGTGGGCCACAGAGGGTCCCTGGAATTGTAAAACCTGCAAATCCCATCCCTTTACCCCAGCACGACTTTTCAGTGCCATATAAAGATGCTGCATCATAGCATGCCTATGCACCGCTGTCATGCTACAACATAAGCATTACTGAGCTGTGGCTTCGTAACCTTCTTCCAGCAGGCGAGCTCCCAAGAGGAGGCATCCCCAGAATACACTCCAAAACAGGCAGCTGGAACAGAAAGTTCAGCGCAAGCTTCAAGAGCCTGCAAATTCTGCTGCAGTGTCCTTGAGTGCCCTCCCTCTGCCCCAAGCCTTTGCTTGTAATGCTTTCAGTTCCTACAGCTTAATCCATTTTACAAAACGTTCCCTTCTTGTTTCTCTCCACCTTGTCAGCTTTCCAGCTCTTCTCCAGCCCCATCTTTTACAGTTTTTCCTTTCTTCCTTGCCTCTGCCTTTTGAGATCATTCCTTCCTATGAGGCTTTTGGAACCAAAGCCCAAATCTATTCCTCGCGTCGTGGCTCTGCATCACAGGTTTCTCTCATTTTGCTCCCTTGGTTGCTTTGTCATGCAAAGCATTTGGGACAGTGTGGTTGTAAAATGTTATTAAAAACAGTGTTCAATCTATCTTGGCACATAGGACTATCAGTGTCCGCTAAAGCTTGGCAGGGGGTGGTGGATTTGAAGGTGAGGATGTTCTAGTCCAAAGGTACATAAAGCCAGTCTGAATTTTAAACTGTTTTCCCCTAATGCTTGCCTCTCTGGAGCAATAAGGTGTTGTTTGCTTCAGTGCTCTCTGCAGTATTTTTATTGCCTATTGTTAAAATGCAATGAACTCAGCATGGCTTTTAATGTGAGGACTTCTAAGTATGTCTCCTTAGTGGTCGCTGTATCAGGTCATCACAGACCAAGACAGAAACTTAAAGAGTCTGAGAGCTGATTTTATCGAGAGTTAGTGCAAAATGGGCAGCAGCAGATATTGAGGAACACTGCTTAGTGCAGTGCTTAAAATGAGCAAACAGGAGCCTCTGTATTGCAGCATCCAGGAGCTCCACATGTACTGTTTAGGGAATAGTGGGTTTCATGGGCTGTGTCTAAGAAAGTGCAGTGTAAATGGAAAGCTGTCACTTGGAGCAGTATCCTTCCAAAATTTCCCCAAAACTAGAAATAGGAAACCTCATAGTCAGAGGTTTTCCATTAACGTAGAGATGTGCCAAGCTCTTTTTGATCTGTACTAAGCCAGATTCTGATTTTATTTGCATCACTGGAAATCATGAGCGCTGTTAATTCTGAATACTTAGGAAGTTTTCAAGTAGTAAGTTGACAGTTCTAAAAGTTAATACTATTGGAAATTCAGCTTCAGTGCAGTTACTCCTTATTGACACAGGTACAAGTGACACAAGATTTGGCCCTTATTAAGGAAACTTTGTTACGGCTTTGTGGCACACATGAAGAGAAGAATCTCTTCAGTGGATTGGAAGTTCTTTTCCGAGGCTTCCCCAAGCGGACTTCAGTGCACACCCCCCATCTACTTGTACCTGAAATGGGATCAGTAGAGATAAATGGTGTTCTAACAAGAAGAAGAGAAGTTAGAATATTAACATGACATTTTTTATTTTATTGCACCTAAAGCATCTGATCCACCGTTTCTATCTGGACATGTAAGCTCTGAGGAGCTCCAGTGTCACTGCCTTGGGCTGTGCAGACTTGGAGGATTCCACCTGTAGGGAAGCTCCCCACCTCTGCTCCTGCCTCGCCAGTGATGCAACCAAGAATGCTGTAGCTGCTTGGGAGGGATGCCAAAGAAACCCTACAATATACGGGGAGTTGACCTTGGGCTGTTTGGCTGTGTGCCATAGGCCAAGACACCATCATCCTGTAAAATAAACACCTCCTCGTCCTTAGCACAGCAACATCTGTGAAGGATAAAGGCCAATCTGACTGCTGATGCTGCCAAACTGTCACCCCATTACAGCGTTGAGGGAATCTCAGCCACTCATCCTAGCCCTGACTGATGTCTCCCGGCCTGGTTAATGAGATGCAAACACTGATTTGCACGCCTGCAGCAGACAGGCCTGTCCCAGCGGAGCCGCCATATGTGCAAACTTCAGGTGTCCTCGCTGGGGCTGCATATGCTTTAGCTTGATTTATATTTTTGGAACTCTGTTGCCTTTGCTGCTGGACTGTATAATGTCTTTTCAGCTTGTCCCCTGGCATCCCAGATTCCATTTTAATGGAATTTATCTTGTTGCCCTCTAAAATGGGTTGTGAGTGGATGGCTCCTAACTTCAGTTAATGGAACAGATAGTGCCCTCCCTCGCCAGCCTACAAAATGACCTGGCAATGCTGGCTGTAGCTTCCTAAGGTAGTAAATGGAACTCAGCCTCTAAAACCTGGTCCTGTTGGTTTGGATTGAGGAAACACCTATATTTTGATCTTGACTCGGATCCATGTCTTTATGTTCTGTATCAGCCTTCAAAACCTGTACTGGGTGGCCATAAGCATGTGGAGTTCAGGGTGGAATGACCCTGGGTGTACTGTGATTTTTTTGTAAATTGAAAATCTAGTTAAAGCCAACAACATTTGAGGGATCCTCAGTCCTTACAGCTTAAGGAAGGTCTTCTACCAGTGAACCAGTACAGGGTGCTGCTGTTAATCTAACTAAAACAACAACTTCAAGAAATAGCCCTTCAACAATGGTGGGGTATAAATGTCCCACAGCTGCTCTGGCTTTTGTATGCATGCAGGTGTGGCAGGACTTGGGAATTCTGGAGCTGCTGGGTTTGCCATCACAGGGCCCAGGGGACATGTGGCACTCAGCATTCCTGGGCGAGACTGAATGGTTGCAGATTGTAAAAGGGACAGATTTTATGTAGCCACTCCAAACTGGATGCCGGGCCTCGATGCTGAATGCCTCTTCCGCAGGTCCTCTAAGACAAATCCTCCATGTGATGCCCGTGTATTTTCTGGTTTTAGGGAACACCTTCAAAATCAAAGCATCTAGCATTGAAATTTCTGTAGGTTCATTGCCACTGATCCGTCTTTCATGTGGCTTTTCTTAGAATAAAGGGTGTTTTATGAATACAGATCAATACGTCAATCAGTGTTGACATTACAGATTATTGCATCTTTTTGAAGAAAAAAAAACTTGTGTCCTGGTGGCCTTGCCACAAATGTCAGTGTGGGTTTTGTGTGGGTTGCTGTATCCTTTATGTAGGTGTGAAGGGCTCTGCTATTTTGGAGGACAAAACATTCACGTGTAAAATTAGCATATTTATATATTATGTAAATATCTATATAATTTATGCCAAAGTATTGTGTGCCACACTAATATAAACTCTGCTCCCCCCGTCACACCTCATGTGACCCATACGTACTTCGGCACAAACTACCTGAGGCTTTACAGTGGCCGCAGACATCCCAATCAATCACTAAAAGAACTTGGAGTGCAAAAAAAGACACAGAGCATCCCCTGTCTTCTGTTTTTCCTAAACAAAAACCTCCCTAAACTTATAAAATATGTCAAAGTAACACCCACAGAAATGTTTGCTGCATGTGGGTGTGTTTATGTAAAGCTTCTATCACTTGGTACTTCTGCCTGTTGCCCAGTTATGAAATTAATGCAGAGGCTTGTATTGTGGTGAAGGACACAGAAAAATTGTACCTGTACGTGTGTGCACACCATTTATGCCCACATTAATGTTCGGCTGTTTTATTTGCAGTTCAGAGTGCGTAGGGAGGCACGTACAAACAGTGTCAGCCATGCAACGTGTGGTCTGACACATCTTTGGGCTTTTTGATTTTCTGCTGTGCTGGGGCTGTCAGCTTTGTTCTTCTTGGCTGTTTCCATGCAAGCTGAAACAACACTCCTGGCCAGTTAATTTAGCTCCGCTAGCCCCAACCTGGGCTTTGACTTCTGATGAGGGGAGCTGTTTGCACAGACCTGGGCTCTATTTAGCGGAGTTGCTGTTATCCCCTTCCCAGAGACAGACTAAGTGCAAGTGATGCGTGTTTGGGGCAATCAGAACTTTAAGTCTATTGATAGAATGTGGATGATACAGTTCTGCTCCAGATAAGTGAAGGTCATCAAGTAAGTACTATGTGAGCGAATGTTTAAACAGTTCAAATGTCTGATGTGCCTAAACCAGGGGAGCATCGACTTTGAGAGAGATCGTTCTATGGGGTGTCTGACCACAGAGAGCTTTTTGTCCTGGCTTGTTCAGTTAGGTGGAATCAAACCGGTTAATGAAATCTGGCTGCATATTTAAATCGCCCTTTGCACATTCTGCTACCACCTGAAACAGTGGACACTAGTCTCACTGGAATTAGGCAGGCTGGTTGCCTACTATTGGCTGTTGCTGCAGCTGACTGCAATAATGTATGAAGCAGGGAGCAGCCTACAGTTTGATTTTTATTTACTTTTTTGAGGGAATTGGGTTCTTCTGGATGGCAAGGCAAACACACAGTCCTTCAGATGTGCTGAGACACATGACGGGCCAGTTATGCAGGTAGAAAGCTGTTTGCTGCCATGTTGCTATGCTTCCAAGATACAAAGGATCAAATTCATGGAGGTTTTTTTAAAGGGGTGTTACCCCAGGGAAGAATTTGGCCCAGGGAGGAGGCTATAAAGAGATAATAAACAACACGGAGGGGGGAAATGAGAGCAATTAAAAAAAATGAACCTGCTTGACCCTAATTTTGCAAATCTCTAGCTGTCAAAGAACGTACCTCAACTAATTATGTTTGGATGTGAAATTACGGAATCATTATAGCTCTGATTACACAGGTCCCCTAGCTCTTGCCTGCCACGGTGTCTGGGTGTGTGTGCTTTCTAGTGTGATCTTTCATTTTATAGTTGCTTCTTGTTTTAGCTGTTCAGTTCTCCAGCAGTATCCATAAATAGGCCTCTGAAAAAGAAATAATTGTATCCCACATCTGAAATGTGCTATCCTCAGCTGTCCTCCCACCTCCCTCCTTTCTCTTTCTCCTTTTGGCCTTTAGAGACCGGAGTCACTGCTGTAGTTGAGCAATTATGCTTCAAAGCTGAGAACTGCACTGAACTTTGCAAAAAACTGCTGAAGCAAGTGAAGCACTCTGGCTTTGAACGTATGGCGTGGAAGTGCAATCACTTCCCAGTCAGATGCTCTCGGGCTAAGAGCAGGGCAGCTAAATTTGAAACAAACAGCTAATATTAATGTTGGGTGGTTGAGAAACTTTGAGTTTGGGTAGCAAATTAAGTGTAGTCTTTCTGATGCAAAATGTGTCTTCAGTTCCAGGGTAAAGTCTGAGGTATAAAGACTCAGGATTTCTGGGTGTTTCTGAAAAAAGCATTTTCGAATTTGGTCAGCTCAAAATATACCCTCTGTTTTTTTTTGTTTGGGTTTTTTTTTTTCCATTCTCTAACACAGCTGCTGGCAAAGTCCATGCTCTTTTTCCTTTAATAGTCAGACTGCCAAGATGCTCTGCATAGTATAAGAATAATTCAGGAATCCAAACCTTTATCAGGGACCTTGCTCTAAAAAATCAAGATGACCTGCCATCCCCAAGCAACTCTGAAAACAAACCATTGACTGCAGCTCTGATAACCAGGAACAACTCTGCAGCAACAAATTAATGGGCATAGCCTTGCACTTGTCATTCTGAGCCTCCATCCCTGCTCCAGAGAGGACAGTCAAGCAAGGCGAGATTGTCAGGACACAGGATCTGTAACCCTGTCCTTGTCAGCAACTTTACAATAACGAACCAACTTTCTACATCTGCAACAGAGCAGTTGGAGAAAACAAACAAAACAACCTTCTGCTGCAAAACACCAATCCCAAAAAAAGTTTTGGAGCTATTATTACATGAAACAGCACAGAGAGAAATGGATGATTCAGAAAATAGCTTGCAACAGTCCTTTAAGCAGCTCAGCATTATAGGGTAAGTAATGCAGGAAGGAAGGGAAACTGCACCTGAAATGTCTTTGGAGGCCTTCCAGCAGCAAGGAAACACCACAGACAAAACTGGTTTTTCTAACACCCTCCTTGGCCTCCCTGGCTCCTTGGAGAAACTGAGTTTCTGAACATTTAGGAAGGAGTAGGGCTGAGTCACAGGCTTGAGGGAAAGCCTGAGCTTCAGTTCCATGAACACACCAGCCACAAGGAAATGCATAGTGAAGGCTCAGATACCTTCTGTGCAATTCCTGCTGCAGATAGCAGAGGCACACAGAGAGAAGCAGAGGGCAGGATCTGGTCATTCAAGGCTCAGAGAGGAGTTCAAATTGCCTCCCTGTTTCATGCAGAGCAGGATCCTTCATAGCTCTGTTATACTGCCTGACCCTTATAGCTCTCTCAGGAATACCCTTTGCAGGTCAGCTGCTGGTCTCCGCAGTGGTGGCCCTGATATTGTTACTAGCTTTCCAGAATTTTTCCTTCCTGTTCTCCCCAGCTGAGTGATCATATCCGTGTCCCAAAGTGATGTGATCTGGCAGCATGGTTAATTGGGTTAAGTGAACTGATATAGAACAGGTATCCTGCACTGTAACTGCCACCTCTGAGACATTGCTGTTTCTAGCTTTTGTTTGTTGGACATTTCAGATTTTCTTTTTCTTTTTGCTTTAATTTTATGTCCATGACTTCAAAAAACCTGAGCTTTATTCAGGAAGGAGATGAAGACCCAGAGGGTAAGTGTTGTGTGATAAGAACACAGTAGAGTTAGGAATAGGATCATATGCCCCTGACCTCTTATCATCTAGTACAATGACATTGTAACATGAAAGCAGCTCTTCACTTGCCATGACAAGATGACTGAAACGGAGTTAAAACTTTTCTTTCAAGGCCTCTTTGTCCTTCGTTTGCCCCCTTTTAGAAGGTAGTTTAAAAGCAGTGCCCACATGAGCCTGGTGACCTGCCGTGTTGCTTCCCAGAAAGAATTTGTGCTTGTTACAGAAATGGGCAGAAGATTATTTAATGTATAAATTTTCTGCATACTGAAAAGTGTTTATGGAAGCAGGTTGCGTGCTTCATCATCGTTCCAAACAGACACTTGCAAATGTATCCTTACTGAAACATTAATGTGTGTCAGTGTGCGTGTATAAGCAGCAGCGTTTGCATGCTTAATCGGGCACGTGGCCTTTGTTAATTAGACAGTCAGTTAATGCTTTATGTCTGTGGGTCTGCATGTGCAATCATTTGCCCAGAACCTCATTAATTTTACTGGCTGCCCCTCCTGTTGGAGTTCACAAATCAAGCTGAGCATGCACACAAATCCCTTTGAGTAGGTTTCTCTAATAAAGCAAATCAGGCATCAGAAGAAACTCTCAAAGAATATTGAAAACAACAAAGCTATAAGGGCTGACTGGAGTGATTTTGCAAAGTGGCTTTGTGCTATCAAATGGGAGCCACAAAGATCAGTTGAGAATTCCCCTTTGCAGCTATGGGAAAGCAGGTCTCTTCTGTCTTCCAGTTACTTGCTTTGCACATATCCACATACACACCTATCCACAAACATGCATTCATTGTCCCTGTGAATTTTTTGTACGTACTGAGTATAGATGTTTCCTCTGAAACCTCTGCCTGTAGGATGCAGCATCTGCCAATGACCACATCTAAAGGAATAGCTTCAGTTCACAGTAATGCAGGTAGCACAGCGTCCTGTACTTGTGGATTGTGTGTATACATGGGCAGATTGCTTCCACATGTTCATTCTCAGCCCAGGAGAAAGGAAAGCAGCCAATGGGCTTTCTTGAGAGTGGAATTAGAGAAATAACGTTATCCCTCACCGTTCTAGACAATGGTCAAATGCAGCAATGAGGTCCCTGGGACTAGTGGTGGCTGTGAACAGTTGCAAGGGATTGTTTTCCTTCTTAGTGGTCAATAGATCAGTAGGACAGAGGTGTAGGGGATTCTTGATTTCTTTCCTACTTATATTCTCTCAACTGCAAAGCAATAAGCATCACTGAAACAGCCTAGGATTGATCACGGGGTGAAATCCTCATTCCCATGGACTGCAGTGCAGACAGTATTTCACTTGGGATCTTCTGGATAACATTCCATGTTATGGTTACCTCAGATAGCCTCTTCTATAGATAGAAAGGTGAAAATGCTTCATGAGTAGCAGCCTCTCTTCCCCTCCTCACTGCCGGTGTGTTACACTGCTCTGCTTGCATTATACCCCTCTATTGGCAGAGGCACAGCACGAGTTGTGACTACGCTTTTGCCATCTGCACTGCAGTCCCTATTACGGATGCAGCACTGAGCAGCTTATTTCACAACTGACTGAAGACAAGGGTATAAGCCCATGTGTGTGTGAGGTTATTCCCTTCATCATTCAAAACTGATTTGGGGGTTGGCAACATAGAAGGTTCAAACTCGGAAAAGCTGCTCACGTAAATATTCTCTGCAAAAATAAAAAGACTACTTATCATTTTTAAAGGACCAACCTACAGCACGGATACGTATGTAGTTAAAAAATGGGTTAGACCTGCACTGTATAGCTGCGTGTTTTAGACACATTCCTAAATTGAACTGTTTGTCTGGACGAACTCTGAGCTAGGTGAGTGTTATTTCAGTACTGCAAATACACAAGAATATATGTGGAAATGTGGTAATTACATGGCTTGATTCCACCTACATCTCCAAACTGGACTGTGTTATTACTGTGCTAGGGATAACTGTGATGTAGCAAGGGAGAAGTGACTGCGAAACGTGAGTTCTTAAAATAGAGAGGGCTATTTTTTTTTTTCCCCAGCTGTGCTTGCATAAATCTAGACTTAGTTCAGATGTTATAGGAATTCCAATTGCTTTGGAAAAAAATCAGTTATAGTTGTTGTGAAATAAATGTCTCTCTGCCCTGGCGGGGTTGCTGGGAGGGTTGGGGTGACACAGTCAGGCTGATGTGTCTTTAGCTGCTTTAAAACAGCTTCAAAAGTGATGTTTAATCAAAGCAAGCTGACATTTGTCTATTGAATTGTTATCAGAATTGCTTAGTCATTCATGTGCCATTGTGTTTCAGAATGGAGAGCAAGGGATTTATTCAGCTTGACATGAGCTGCTCCCAGCCATTAGCATTTCCCCAACATCTGACCAATATCTTCATTTCACACTGCTAAACAAGTCACCTTGAGGCCAGGGTACTGCTGACCCCCTCTGCACAAGGTTTCTTGTTAGAGCATCCCTGGGAGAGATTTTCTTCTTTATTATCACTCAGCGTGCTAGCTCTCCAGGGTCTTGTGAGTGGCTTGGGGGACAAAGGGGTCTGCCTGCTCTTTGCATGCTGCTTTGGTTTCATGCCACCGTAAAGAACAGAAAGATCTCCAATAAACACTATCAGGTCCACCTTTGCTGTCAATAGGCTTGGAGGCTCAGGAGCCTGGCTGTAGAATTACAGTCATTTGAAATCAGCATGAATCAAGAATCTTTGCCCCCTCTTCTGATGGGTCTCAAGAAACAGCCACTCTGAATTTTTTGGCTGTGTGTGGGAGGAAGAGTGGAGGTGTTACTTGGAGCGGAGAGGTGGCTGACTCAGGAAAGAAGGGATGTCTAGTTCGTGTGCGTGCGAGGGAGAGACAAACAGACAGACAAAGCGAATGTGTTGCTGAATGCAGGACTGAAAGCTGGGGAAGGTGTAGCCATAGAAACACTGTGCTTAGTAGTAATGGTTCAGAGCAATACAGCCCATTTCTTCAGCCTGGAAGAACCAGAATATTTTAGTGATATTTTAGGTCTGCGCTTGTGTGCATCTGCCCTGGGCGTGCACATGCATATCTTACATGTGTCTGTGGCTGCTGGTAAATATATGAGTGTCCATGAGGACAGAAAATACCTGGTGTAGTAAGTGGCATGGTACTGTTAAAAGAAAGATAAACTGATCTGAGAGGAAGGCTAGAGTGGAGCCCTGGGCTTTATCAAAGAGCTGAGAAGGGGCAGCAGAGCAATGGCAAGGGACGTGCAAGTGGAGCAGGTAGAGATGAGATGTGGTGTCTCCCCACTACCTAAAACATGCCTGTTCCCTTCTGAGAGCAGAAGAGTACCCTGGAAAAAGCCTCTTTCCTTCTGCAGACAGAGGATCTTTGCATAGGTGGGTACAAGGTGGGCTGTAAGTGTTCCCTGCAGGTGTATGTTTATGGTTGGTTTCAGCTGATCTAAGTCTATACTGATGGGTGATGTGCTCTTCTTGGTGCCAAAATCAGCTCTTGAGTGATCTGCCAGATTAGGAACCTGATCCCTCTGAAAACTAAGCTAGCAGAAAGGGAAAAGACAAACAGATAGATTCCAGCTGGATCAGTTCCCTGGCCTGGCTGATGCTCATGCCAACAGAAGGACAAAAGTACGGACAGAAGTTGGAAGAAAGTGAAAATACCCCTTTCCTTGGCAGTTTGAACTAAAGTAATCTTAATGACAAAACCACTGCTCCCTGAGTCTCTGCTGTCTGCACTGAAGAGGCCAAGGGCTGGGATGAGGACCATGGTGAGCTAACTTTCCACCCAGTGAAATATTGCTGTGTTTGCTGGGAGCTCAGTGGCGATGTTGGAAAGGAATGGTGGCCAGGAACAGTGCAATCCTTTACCTCTGATTCTAGGCACAGTTTGCTTGAAGCTTTTTAGTTAAGAAGTCAATGTCCATGAATCTCTACTGATTGCTCCACAGCCCTGCATTCCCAGTGGGTCTGGGAAGGAGTTAAGGTAGTGGTGATTAGCTGTATATCAGGCTGAAAAAATGTTAAACCTAATCTGGACAAGAGGGAAAGAAAAAATGTATTGTCTCTCACCAGCACACAACATGCTTCGGGTTGCATCTTTTAAACTGAAATGGCAAGCTGAATTTTTGGAGTCGTCTTGGGTGTATCTTTCCAGGAAAAAAGAATTATGTTGGAGTTTGGTTTTTTTTAATACAGTTCCCATTTAGGCTTTGCCACATCTGCTCTGCTGTCTCGTGAAACTGATGTTACACAGGCCTGTCACACAAACATCAGTGTCACATCAACTGTTGTACTGGTACAGCTGAGATACAAGGGCAACAAGGAGCAGTGAAGGATGATGGAATAGCTGCAGAGAGCATCACCAACTCTTGCCTTGCATCTTGAAACCAGGGCCTGAGGTCTGTCTGAGGCTGCTGTGGCTGTGCCTGGCTTTCGGCTTCTTTCCTGCACCCTCTGTGTTTTTTTTTTCCTCCACTCCCTGTGCACTGAAGCCCAAACCCAAAACAATAACTAGAGGAAACCTCCGGCTGCATGGTTCTCATTCCTGAGCTGAGTTGCATATGGCTTTGCTTTGGGTGGAGATGTGCTTGTGTTCAAGCTTGGGCTTACTGCAATTGTTTCTAACCTGAGTGAAACATAACTGTCACACTCCCTAGCCTCACTGAGTCCCAGCCCTTCCACAGCAGTGCTAGTGGTGGTGAAATGCTCTCAGCCCAGAGATCAGTGAGGCTGTGTGTCAGCCTCCAAACTCAAGCCTGCAAGACAGGAGTGTGGGCTGCATTCAGCCTCAGATGTCTAGCATAGGGAGACAGGTAGATAGGTAACATCAATATCTCCGTACTTGTGCTCTAAGATGGTTATAGCTAACCCCAGTGCATGCACAGTGCAGTTATAGCCATTATGAGAAGATACCACTGTATGTGAGGATTAAGCATGTGTAATGTCAAAGCGTTTTGTATATGTGCTCAAGATGTCACACTGGTGAGCCTGCTTGGTGTAATGGTATGTGTGAAGAAATAATGGATGTGACCAAGCAGCTCTAACTTGGGCAAAACTTCTGTTGGGGAATGAATATAATCGGAGATGGGATCTCTGATTCCAGCCTCTTGCATTTAATGGTAGGTTTTATTTTGCTCCGCCTTGCTTTGAAATAACTTCTGTCTTTGTGCTTCTGTGAAATCAGATTGATTTTTTTTTTTTTAATGCTGCAAGCTTGGGAGGCGTTTTCTGAGGGAAAGTGCATAGACAGGACCTTAATTTCTTCTGAGCGAGCATGCAGCAAATGTGATGCTTTGAAATGTCACTGGTTTCCCTATCAGGAAAAAATTGAAACAAAATCAGAATGGATGACAAAAAAACCAACACAAAATAAAAGGAACTTCAAACTCTGGTATTCTCTTACGAAAAAATAACAGTGCCCCCAGAAGTTAGTGTAAGGGATAATAAAGCTGTGCTTGAAACAGCCAGGCAAGAAACATTGATGATTTAGTGGGTGACAGGAAGTCCTTTTTCCTGCTGCTGGGAAAAAATATGGAGTGTGAAGCAGATAACTCTGCTGCATGCACCTCACTTTAATTGGGATGTTGCAGGGACACATCACATCCTCTTTCTGGCAATGGGATTTATCCAGAATCAATCCTCCTTGTTGTGTGCTCCCCAGTAATAGCAATGGGCAGACAGCAAAGGAAGTCGTTCTGCTCCACCAGCTGCAGCTCACAGGGGAGGTTTGATGTGGGAAATGAGAGGCTCTGACCCCTCCCTTGATCCCAGCATGACCTGGCCGAAAACGCTCCTGCCTTCAAGCCCTGTCCCCTGCCCCTCTTGGAGATTGCCAGCCTGCTGTGAGGAGCTCTGTGCAACCATTTCCTAAACTGCAAGGGTTTATGGCATTTTGAGGTAAACTGTCACCTAATTTAGGTTTATCTTTGAACACTGGTTTTAAACTGCCTGTCAGCCACAGCTTCCAGGGGTAGGGTAGATGAACCCAGGTTTACTCTGCTAATTCCCCATCTGCCTGGATGGGACCGGCTGGGATATTGGCCTTACAGGCACAAGTATCACAGCTGTAACTATAACTGAGATACCATGTATATTTTTTCAGTGCTTCCACACTATAGTAGGAACAGCAATAGATTTTCCTTTGCTTTGTTGTATCTATTTCAACTCTAAGCCCTTACCACAAATTACTATTTTATATGCCACGTCCCTGCAGTGATGTGGCAATATCCAAACCCCATGCACTCTGGAGCTGCTGTAATCCCAGTTGCTCTGCGCACTTCAGCTGGACATCAGGTTTGAGGCAGAGGAGGCTCAAAGAGGAGTTACCTAGGCAGGTGATATCTGGCTGAGGAGGAGCCCAGCCTCCCTGCTGTAGCACAGAGGCTGCTCAAGGATGCTTGCTTTTGAAATCCCCTGGAAGGGGAAGGTATCACATGGCACTGTGGCTGGGTTATTCCTCACAGATGTACTGCCTGTTGTGGGTGGGCTTGCTCCAAGTCATGCCCTGCCTGAAGGCACAGGGAACCAAAGGAAGGTTTTGTTATCTCATGAACCCAATGGCTGGAGTCTGGTTAGGATCCTGTCACGTGGGCCCTGTGACAGCTCTTGGGGTGGAAGATGGTCAGGATGTGCTGTTGCATCAGAAATAAATAACAACCATATTTGTTCCCCCCTCAAACAAGCACATTAATAAAAATCAATGTAGGTATTCTCAGAATTGGGGAACAGATCCTTCATCTTTATGTCTCTTAGGGGAAAAATGTATTGGGAAAGGCAGCTCTTTTCTACTTCCCCTGAAAGCCCATGCACCAAACTTGTTGTGTGCAGAAGGTCACAAAGGACAGGGTTTCTGTGTGCGCATCAAAGAGCGGCAAACACTGCCAATAGTGCTGTATCTACAAATTGAGATGTTCCCTTGCTTTTTCATTGAGTTACCCAGAGCTTGTGGGCCTGGGAGACTTGGTCTGGATGCTTGATGGGAACAGATGTTCTCCCAAAATTTCCAGTGTGTTTTGTTTCAGATCAAACTAGGAATAGCACAAGAACAATCTTTTGTAGTAGCTGGCACATCTGGCCCTGGCCCCAGCTACAATGCAGGCATGCAGAGGCTGATGCTGCAGTGAAACATGTTGAAGAGAGCGAGATGGAATTTTCTGGACCTTGAAAAAAAGGCTTTAAACTGCGTGCCGGAGTTTGTACTAGTTCTGCCAGTAATTCTCTATTATGGCTCTAGTAACTGGAGTTCCACTTGGGGTGTGTTTTTAAGGAGAAACCAGTTACTAGTGATTGGTCTGGCTCAGGATGGGTATGCTGTCTTGGACCGAGATCTTGGTGTATATTTTCAAGTGGCACTCATCTGAGTGTAACGTGTTGAATGCACCCCTTTGTTCAAAATTATCTCCATGCCCTGGAGAAATATTGCTGCCATTTTTGCTGCTTGAGCCCAGCTTTCCCCCAGTTCTGATTTCCTCCAGTCCTTTTCTGCACCAAGAAATGCAGCTCTTTTCCCTCCATCTTCTCATTCACATCTGATGTCAGCAGCATGTAGTTGTGTTCTTGTAGAAGTGTTTCAGGTCAGTGGGTAGCTAACAGCTGAGACAGCTTCAGTGGACAGACACTGCTAAAAGAAACTCCCCTTTAGGAGGAAGGATGTTCTTTAAAATGCTACACAAGTTGAAAAAAACCCCAAATGCAAACCACAGACCTTCTCTAGGGAAAGCTGCTGAGGGACACACCTTAAGTCCTGGTATGGGAGGCAGCTAGCAGCTCGATTCCCTGCATTTGCTTCTGATATTTTCCTTTTCTTATTATGGGTGTTTCCACATAGTTACTGAGACGCTCCCTGTACACAGTGCCAGTGCTTGTACAAGCTTTCCTGGCATAAACTGAGACAGCCGCGATCTGAGGAACCAGCACCCAACACCACTCCTGTCTTTGATATTCTCCATCAGCAAGTCAAGATGCTCTGTTGCTTGTCCTTTTGCTTCTTTGCCAGAGAAGAGCTTTTTAATTTTTTTTTCCCCTTTTAGCTTTTATCTCCAATTTCTAAGCACTCCATCACACCACACTGTGGTCCACCACAGATGTCAGTTACTTAGGCAAATCTGTATCTTCAAATCCCCTGATTTATGAGTGCAGAAAAGTTGCCCTTTGGTCCTGGGCATAGCTTAGTCATTTGGAAATGCTTGAAAGCTAAATATAACAATAATCACCATAACTAAGGAAATACAGCAAACCAAAAATTTGCAGTGACCATGCATTTGTGCATACGTAAGCTTTAAACTAGCAGCTCGGGGTATCTACATACTTGGTACTCCAAACAACATCTGTGGTTGCAGCAATGTGAAGCCCAGGTTGGGCTGCCAGCTCCTTCGAAACTTGGAGATGCTCATATTCACTTTGGTTTCTACACTAATGCAGATCAGTTTTAAAGCTCAGCTAAAAGCTGCATTATTGGCCTGAGCTGTTATGACTGTCATGTTGTAACACTTAGGCCTTTTCTTCACAAGATTTTGATGACTCAGCAAACATGGATTGACTTTATGCAATGCAATGCAAGATGCAATACAATATTTTTCCTGCCTTCTTGACTCTGGCTTTTGCCTCAGAGTGGGGTGGGTTATCACCATCAAACCAGGTTATGGTCCATAATAGTCAAGCATTTTTAGTGGCCTACCAAAAACCGTCAGGACTGAGACATCACGGTTGGTTTTTTGCAAAGACATAAATATGTATGTATATATGTTGCTAAGCCAGACTCATGCTAGCAGGTGCAGGGAGTTATATTCATTTTTCTGAGCTGAAAAAGCTACTTTCCTCGCTAAAGGGCTTTTCTAGGGCAGAAGCTGACTGTGTTTGCAGTCACCTTCTCCCTGGGGCCCCTGGAAGAGTGGTTCACAGGATAGTCCTTTTGCTCTGGCCATGCCCACTCCAGTCTGCTCCATCTGCTCTGGGACCACGTGCATGGCTGGTCCTCACCAGAGGGGAGGTTAAGACTGCTGCATACTGTTAATTTCAGCAGCTTTTTCCCTTCTCCCCTTTGTTACTGCCAGGAGCCCTGTACCTTGGCTCCCATTAGCGGAAGCTGGCACAAATTAAAAACAAATTTAGCCTTGGTGTCTGTGTTCTCAGTGAAATTCACCTCGGCTGATTATTTTTATGGCTTGTTGACAAAATGGTACGTGTGTGCAGGGAGTCTATTGCAGGTCCCTGGAAAATGCCAAATGAGTCACTCTGGGAATGCTAAAATGAATCCTTCCACATGGAACATGCACATGTGCCTGTGTTTGGGAGACAGCAGGGTGAGAACAGGGCATCCACCACAATTATTTGTCTCAGTAAATGGATTTATTTTTGTCTTTTTTTTCTGGTGCATGTGCGCTGGCTGCTTTGTCGTGATAACTGCATCTGCTGTTTCAGGCTCATCATAATCAAACCTCCCCCCCTCGCCTCCATCTCTGAGTTGCCAGGCAGCGGACTGATGGCTTCAACGCCCATTGGGAACCCATTACTCAACTCATCTTGTGCTCGGGATTATTCACATTCTGCTGATGATATTTACGGTCACAGCTGCTAAAACGGTGTTTGCAAATTTATGCTGATTTGATTAGCTAGTTTAGTCATCATAGCTTCTAAGAGCAGGATCTGGCTATAAAATTGCTTTCTGCTGCATGTGACTTGCTAATGGTGTGTCACATGAGAGCACGAGCCTCGGTGCAGTGCAAGGGCTGGAAGAGACCATATGGTGCATTGAGAGTCCCCTCTACCATCTCCAGAAAATTTTATACCCTCTGCAACTGCACTGCAGGCAAAGGATTATCAGCTCTGTTGAACCATGTAACCATTCATCCACCTTAATGCTATACCAGTAAGTTAGCAGTTTCCGATAAAACTAGCCCTAAAACAGGACACCACTGAACACACATGGTTTCCTTACTCTGTATCATTTTTTGTCCTGTAGACTGGTCAGAGGCTTCTCTGCCTCTTGCAGAGCTGCTTGGAGCACTGTGACAGCCCATGGATTTGTGCTACCATGGTCATATCCAACCTACTCTGGTTTTGTTTCTGTTGGCTGCCCCTTGAGCGAGAGATGCAATCCTCAGCTATACTTTGAACCTCTTCTTGAGGCCTCTGCCTGATGGATTTGAGCACAACTCACTATCTGGCATTATCTGTGGGTGATGGATCTTTCTCTGTGGCAGCCATGACAGAAATAAACTCACTCCACCTTAAAATCCAGCTCACTGCCATTTAAAAGAAAAAAAAAAATACTAAAACCTTGTTTTCCCCCAGAGAGATTTCTAAATTACTACCACTACTATAGATATGTTTTAACTATCTGTGTAATTCTGAAGTCCCTCTGGATGAAAAGGAAGCATCTGTTTAGTAAAATAAGTACTACGTAAGAAGCAGTGTGCTTTTAATATTTTTAGGGTTACTTTTTGCATTGGTAACATGTCAATTCAACCTTTCCTTGTAGTGGTTTGTGTGGCCTTGACTTGGGAGGCAACACTGTGGTAGATCTGCAGACGTATCCTCCAGCTGAACTCCCTCCTTTTAACAGTGTCGGGTCTGTAGCCTGCCATTTACTGTTCCCCTGCCCTTGCTACCGTTTCAAAGAATCCTTTCAGAAACAGTTTCCTCATTTTCTTAAAAGTGACCTTTTATAGGTCTTCTCGGACAAGTGCACTCACACACTGCCACGCCTCAGGTTTTTTCCTTGGTTTCTTTGAGCTCGTCCTCTTCTTCCTGTGATCCTCCAGGCCTTTCAATTACTTTTTAATGTTCTTCTGGACTTCTTCCTGAAAAGTGCTGCATGCTTTGCCTTGCCTGTGGCCCTACCCAGGCAGGCTTTGAGCAGGATAGAAAGCAGTTGCTCATCTGGGATGCTGAAATTTGAGTCTCTCTGACTGTAAGTCATCAGTAACACTGGACCTCCTTCTACTTCCAGGTGGGACTGTAAATGCAAGGGGACTAAATTCAGCATCTGGTTATGCTGTAGGTGAAGTTGGCTTTCCTTGCTGTCATTGCAAAGTTCCCCTGCTTACTGCTGTGATGCGTAAAGAGCAGAGGTGTTGGCTGGGTGAAGCTGGTCCCAGCTCTCTGTTAGGGGCAACATATGGGAGAAATGGGGAATGGTGGAGGTCGGGCAGAACAAGTGCCTGGTTAAATTTTGGGAGAGGTCAGCAGATGAAAGCGGAGCCAGAATTTGTAGTGGACATGAGTTCGTTAGCAGTTGGTGTTTGGTATTAGGAGGACTTCTCTGAAGAGAATTGAGTTGTTATAATGAGTCACTGTTTATTTAAACACTGAATTACTTAGTTTTAAAATGCTTAATATGTTGAAATGGACATTCAGCTCATGAAAATGAGGAATTTCCCAGTGTTTTTAGGAAATTATTTAACCCTGTGTTTTCATTTCATTAAAAAGAAAAATGCTGCCTTCACCCCTGCAATATGGTGAGGACATCAGTCCTGCCTTTGGGCAGTATCTGCTGCTTCAGCCCTGGCAGCCCTGTGGAGCAGGGTCCCTACTGTACCCAGCCTAGGCTTCCTCTGCCAAAGCTCTCCAGTCCTGAAAACTGTGGCATGCCTGATGGCTCAGCTTTCTTCAGAGGAGGGAATGGCTTGCCAGAATCAGAACTAAGGAGGAGGAAAGGCAAAGTGAGGATTAGGCAAAGTCCAGGCACCCAGTACCAAAGGGCTCCTGCTTTGAAAAGTATGGCTGGCAGATTTAATGACAAAAGTCCCAACAGGGAATACTGTAGCTTCTGTGCTCGTTCAGCTCCTCAACTCTGTATCAATATGGAGGTCCAACCCCAAACCGCTTACTCCAAGCTGCAAAGTTCCCCTCCTGGGATCTGTGTGGCAGTGGCTTAGTAGTTTCTAGAAAAGCCCTGTTGGATGCTTCCATTCTCTTTCATTTCAGCAAAATGTTTTGTTGGTTTTTTTGCCATAAGGATTTAACACCTTAATCAGGGATTTGTGTTTTCTGTCTTGAACCTCAAACTGAGGGTAGAGGGCAGATTTTGGAGAAACGTGCCCAGATTTGTACCAGGTTTTGATCATGCTTATCCCCTCTGCACAGATTGTTTGCCCATATGAAGCAATTCCCCATCTTGCCCACATTAAGATTTCCTGATGAGCCAGTGTGTTAATTTTGTGCTCCATGGTTCTCTGCTCATGGGCATCTGCTGGCAGAGCGGCTGCCTTTCCTTCTGTTAAACCACCCTGTGCTACTGTGCCCTCCGCTTTCACTGGGCTCTGTTGGGTTTGCAAATCCATCCCCCATTCCCCTTCAAGTCAGGTAGCATGTTTCTTCCCCAGATTTTATCCAAGAAGAGTGTTTTGTATTACCATCTCTTTAATTAAATAGTCATGCTGACTTGATCGAGACATAAAAGGCATCGTACAGAAGCTCGCTGGCACACCATCAAGCAGTGTCCCCCATTTGAGCTGATAAACTCAAGGAGAAGCTGCCCTTTCAAGCCTCTAGAAGACTAAATACCAAGCCAAGATGTGATACTGCAAGGCCATGATAAGAAGGGACTAAATCACGAATGCTGATTGCATGGGAGGAATAAAGAGAGAAAGGGAGCCCTGTGCTCCAGCAGCAGCGATGCCCCGTGTGCACCTTTTATATAGCAATCCTCGCAGGGAATCAGGTGGGAACAACAGCTTTTACACATCCCGGCAAAAACACTGCTTCCCTTCCAATATCCACTGTAATAGCAGGGATGCAGGACCCAGCAGGGAAAATGCCAGGGAAAGATGCACTCAATTAAAGATAGAAAGTCCCTAAAGCTCTGACATGGTTTTGTCAGACAGGACTTGCAACAGATGATTCTTGTGAGGATTTCTCACTCTTGGGAAATGCTTCGCGGTTTGTCTTCACCAGTGAGCAGGCAGCAGGAAAGACACAAAGAACAGAACAAGCCCAGGAGGAGTGGGCGTTAAGAGAGCCATAGCTGAAAAATCAACATGGAAATTGTATTAAAAATGTTTGCTCTTACTGTTTGCAACCCGGACGTTGCAACAGTCGAAGGTGGGAAGTGAAACCATCCTGCTACAGCCAATTCCAGGAGTTCAAATCCTGTAACTTAGTCCTTCTTCCCCCTAAATCAGGGGGACAGTGCAAGAAACTCCTCCTTCCCCTCAGACAAGGGTGCTCTGGATTTCCTGAGCTTTTGAGCTTCATGCTGCAACGAGGAGGGCTATATGCTTCTTGTAAGAAAAAGGTGAAAGGCTGCATTTGCCCTCCCTTGATTCCAGGAACTGGCTGGTAAAGAAACATCCCTCCCACCCACCTGCCCCTTCACCACACCTAAAATGTCAGGAGTGTTTCAGTAAACCCACACGGACTGGGAAAATCACTGAACAGAAGCGGCACTCTGATACCATGGTGATGGTTGCTACTGAAAATCCTTCACTAGGTACAAGCAAACGCAGGAGGGAACCTGCTCTGCCGATGGGCTGAGGAACCGTGCCTGAAGCAAACAGCCAAAGTGCTGCCTGCTAAATTTAGATTTTCCATCTCTTGTTCTGCCCCCTGCCCTGGTTTAAGAGAGCATGCTGCTTTCTGTAATACATGCTCACTAATGGCTTTTGTTTTCTTTTGAATGCCTCCAGCAAAGGGGCCAAATGTATTGTCAAAAATGCCAAGGAGCCATAATCAATATTTAAGCGCCTCTGCTCCTGGTGGGGTTAGGTTAAGCATTGTAAGCAGAAGCCATGAGGTTTGCCTGCTGCCTGCTCCAGTGTCCTTCTTGCCTCTCAATTTCTATAGGGTGAGCCCAGTATTTCCATCTCGAAACCACATGGCCTGGCATGAGGGGCTGATGATCAATATACGCTCTAATGTGTGTCTTCCTTCTCCATCACCCAGTTACACTGCAGAGCCATATTTGAGTTCTGTAACAGAGTACAGGCTGGCAAACCTCCAACCAATCACTCCCTCTAGGTGTAGCATTTTTACTTTGCCTATTGGGCTGCTATGAAAATGCTGAACTTAAGCAAAACATACTTTGGTATTATTTTATACAACAATTCAGCGACTTGATGACTCCATTTTTAGATCACTTCATTCAATCTGCTTTTCCTCTGCTTCTCTATGCAAATGATGTCTCTTCTGTCTGGGTAATGACAAGCTTTTAGTGAAAGGTTTGTACGAAAGATGCTATTATACTACATATTCTTTGCAGTGCATTAGGACATCTTGTTATGGCAGCCTTGTTTCTTATTAACACTTGACTTAAGCCATCCAGACTCACATGACGGGGGAAATGAGGGGGCTGTTATTTATTCTGACCTATTTGTCTGTTAGTTGCAATGACTATCTGGGAATGCATGGGAAGAAGCCTCAGATCTTCCTCTGCAGACATGTTGGAGCAATGCGCTGTTATCAGATCAGAGGAGCTCAGATGCTCAGACAGAAAGATAGGGTTGCTTTGCTCTCAGCTTTTTGCATATCCTAATGAATCTCATTTGCTCAGCCCTGAAGGCAGGTCATCAAACAAGTCTGTCCCACCGCCCCCAACCTCAGAGGGAACTGCAGGGTGAGGCTAATAAATCAGCATGCAGAAGGACGGCTGTGCTCTGGCCTCGAGCGGCTGGAGGGTGTGGGATGGGCAGGCAGGAGCTCCGCACAGGCTGGCGTTGGCAGCAAACACCCTGCACCGTGTACAAAGGACAGCCTAGGCACTTGATGGTTGTAATTAGGGCTTCTGGTCAACTCGCATGAGTCAGCCAAGGCTTGCGTGTACCTACAGTTGTGTGTAGGCCCAGGAACAAGGCCTGGTATGAGGAGGGCTGTGCTTTGTCTGTCTGTCTGCCTCCTGGAACAGCTGTTTCATTCTTGAAAGCTGTTCTTTAAAATCTGAAGCAAGAAAAACATCTTCCCTTATGGACAAGATAGCAAATAAGAATGTGGAGGCAGACAGGAGGCTTGGCAGGACTTGTGTCACACTTCCAGAGATTGCACATTAATCTCTTGAACTTCTGTGAAATGTTATCAGTGTCTCCGCTTCATGTACAAGATGAGAGCGGGGACGGTAGTGCTGATCAGCCCAAAGAATGCTGAGCAAGCACCCACCTTGCTCAGAGTTGAGGCCACACCTATGGACTTACCTCAACCCTCCTTCTTGTGCTGAGCACAGTGAACCTCGGGAAATTGCTGTCTGTTTGCACATCTCAAAGCCCACGCAATTTTCTGGGTCCCTGAGGGGCTCTGAGAGCACAAAGATCGTAAACTCCCTAACTTCATGGCTTCTTGTTTTTGGTTGCACCTCTAAGAGTCCAACTCCATACAGGCCATGGGGTTGCAGTTTATTTTTGAGGGGTCACGTCTTATATCACACAAGGTCTCAAGCTTGTTTTCTATTTTTAAGCATGCTAAGATTGCATATGTACCACAGAGCTCATGGAGCATTTGGGCTATCCGTGCAACAGGCAGTTTGCTGTAGCAGCGCCAGCTTAGTGCGAACTCCAAACCAAATCAGTCAATGCCATCTCCATAGAGAAGGCAGAAAAAAGTCACATCTATTGTATTTTGCCAGCTTCCCTAACCACTCCAAGCCATTAGCTCTGAAGACTTTTCAACTATATCCACATAAAATGCATCCTTCCATTCTATTCCTGGTGATATGCTTCAGTCTCTTTTTTTATGCTGCTTTCAAAGTTCACAGGCAATATCTTGATATCAGGGACATACTGTCCCTTTATTGGGCACTTTGGGAAATGTCTGAGGACAGCAAGCACCTGTTTCCTCTGTAACTCTTCAGAGATTTATATGCCAGTGTAATGAGAATGAACATCGAGCAGCAAATGGACATTAGAGACATATAGCTCTGCCTATAGTTTTGGAAGAGGATGACCTTTACATTCTTGGGTTGTGCTTTGAATAAGTGGATGAGGAGAAAATAACTGAGTAGCTGTGAAGCCAGAACTAAGCAATCTGAAAAGGAACAGCAGAGCTCTGAAAATGGAACGGGGAGTTTAGGTCATTTATAAGGTTAGATGGGAGGTAGCTGATGATGAAGTCATTTGTGTATTTCGGTGCAGATTCTGGGACTGACTTTCACACAGACGGGGCGTGATTAGGCAATGTTTAAGCCTACAACTTCAGTCCTGGCCACCTTGAAGACCTGTGGGTTATGTTGTGAAATGCCAGGAGTGATTACAAGTGCTGGGTCCCAGACCCATGCTAAAGGTGAGATTTGTTAAGGCACTTTTGGGAATTTTGCAGCAGATTGAGTTATTTGTCTAAAGATAACATCTTTTTCTCTCCTGATTTTTTTGAGCTTTTGGGTTTGAATGTGGAAGTACTGTCTTTGCTGTATCACTTGCCTTTGTAATAAACTTTCCAGGTGAATGCACATACAGGAGAGAGTACAGGACTCTTTGTGCATTATAAAACATTTGTTATAATGCAGCACAAGCACTACCCATAGAAACCAGTGTTAGCAGACTGTGAATGATGCCAGGGATAAGGATTAAAGCAAATTCTGCTACAAGGGGAAGCTATTCAACATGAGATATTTTTTTCAGTGATATTTAAAGTTAGAGCATGTGTGTGTGCCTCTAGGTATGTATAGGAGAACCTAAGTCTACACTGGACCTTGCTACCACTTATCACAGCTTTTAAATCAGTTTACAGGTTTCAAACGGAACCTACAGCTGCAGCTGGTTATGTTGCTAGTATTACCAGTGCACCTATCACTTGGCATTTGTGCTGCTGCACAGGAGGGACATAAACAGGTTCTGTCCTGTGCACTTACACAGACTCTGTTTGAACTTTATTTGAAAATGCCTTAGGAGTCCATTAAATGCAAGTTCTGGCCTTCTCACAGCAGTTCTGTGCCTGGGTAGTAGATGTCACAAAACATCAGCAGATAGGGTATAATTTTAGCTTCCTAAGTTGCTTTCCAATTTGGAAATAGTCTATGAAAAGCCTGTGTGTAATAAGACATCTGGGACTTACTCATCTGGGGTCTTGCATGGGCCCTTTTCATGGTTCCTTTCTAGAGTGATAAAGCAGAAGTCATCGGTGTCAATTTAATGGAAAGTCCCAGCACCCTCTTCCAGATGTATAAACTACCACATACTAAAGGAGACAAACCCCAGAGCTGCAATATTCAAATGTAGAAACATATGCCATATGTGTATGTTGCTAACTGCATCCTCTGCCAGCTGTATCCCGTAGGTAATGGTATACTCCTTGGCATAATTAGCTATTACAGCTTTGTGCATCTATAACAGATGATGTGGCTATGCATGATTTATGCAGCACGGAGGCAGCTTTGCATGTGGCTGGGATGTGACGTTGGTGGCTCTTTATATGCCTCAATAGCACAAGGCAGGAGCTTAATGAGGAGGTTATTCATGTCCTGTCTGCACCGCTGATTTTGCTGCTGCAGGTATCTGCCGGCCTGTAGAAATGTTTCTGGCCCCATGTATGGTGTGAGCCCTCTCTGAGGGTTTCTCCGTGGTACAGCCTGCACCCTCCATCCTGCCACTTCCAGACACATTTATTTCTCCTTTCCTACTGGAGATATTTGCCTCTGGGCTTGGCTTGCCTGTGGCTTAGCTGCTCCTCCTCACCATGCCCAGCAAAATGTTGCAGGATGAGCCCTCACTACCACATGCTGGCTGTGTAAAGGGGCAGTCCTCTTCAGAGACTCCTCATTTAAACATCCTCCCATTCTTCCAGGTGTTCAGCACATCTGACTTGTGTGTTATTACAGCATTAACTGTAGTAGATTGATACAGATAGAGTTCACCATGGCATATATTTGAGTTCTTCAATTGAGGAAAAATCCTCATCACCTGAATGAGTACCAGACTTCATGGACAGCCTTGCCCTCTTCAGTAGCATCATTTGTGGCCAATTTTGCAGCTGTATGGGTCTGAGCATCCTAGAGAAAATGGGCAACCCCAGAACAAAAAAATTGTAAAGGGATGGGCTGGATGATTTAATAAGACTTTTGGTTCTCTGACGTGTATGGATTGCTATTTAGAGGGAAATAGAGGGAATAGCATCTTGGACTTACGGTAAGGGAATTTTATATTTTATAAATATTAGGAATGTGGTTTTAAAATACAGTTGGTTTATTCTGATGGAAGCTGAATTGGAAGCACCCACAGAGATGCACAGAAGGTAATGGAACTGGAAGGCATTAGGGCAAATCCTCAGTGAGGACAAAATTTTGTCAGTACATACTATTGTCCCATTTTTAAAATGAATGAATAAATATGGTGCTTGCAGAGCTGAGGAGAAAATGAGCCTGGTGTGCCCTGGGTATCGTGCAGTGACTGGTAGAGTTCGTGTCCCAGCAGACATCCCTTTGCCTGCGGGGCTCAAGGGCCAAGCCTCTGGCACGTGTTGGTGACCCTCCATAGCATCCTGCTTCACAGCACTCTCCCCCTGCACCATGGTAGCAGGAAAACCTCCAGTAATAGCTGGTACAGAAGATTCACTGACCCACTGCCTCCAGTCTTGAGCCCTACCTGGATGAAGCAAAGGCGTACTCTGATCTTTTGCAGTAAAGCAAAACCATGAGAGCCCTAACAAAACTTGTTTTAGCCTGTGCTGGATCAAGGAGGCACCCAAAGGTCTTGAGCAGACCTTGTCGTGGCAGATGAGATTGAGAGAGCTGCCTTAGCTGCCTGTGGCTGAAGGTTTCTGTCTCAGGAGGGACAGGGATCAGATGTACTGACACATCCATCACTGCACTGCAGCACAGGGGGTGAACGGGCCCCTTTCTGCATTGCCAGTGTGTCCTGCCAGGGAGATACTGGGGATAGACCTCACCTCAGCTTTTCCTTCCTGCTGTGTCCCCACTCTACTGGGGGGACACACTCAGACCCACCCTAGGCTCTTGCTCACCCCATGCCAGCAGTGTCGGGTCTCTCCTCTTTGTGGCTGGGGAGGGGTAGTTTGGAAAAGCTGGGGTTAGTGTGACACCCGTGAGCACCATGGCCATTTAAAGCTGCTCCTGGTGCTTTACCTGACCTTGCTCTGCTGAGGGGACCCAAAATAGGACCCACCTGGAGTAGTTACAGGATAAATGCTCAGTGAGGAGTGGGCATACACTGTTACCTCAAGGCAGACAGTAGGGTGAGAGACCCCAACTCATTGGGCTTGAGCTGATGCAGGGCTGAGTGCCTCCAGTGCCTCTGATATTGGGAGGACTTGGGGGAGCTGAGCATGGATGGCTGGGGAAGGGGCTGTGATGCAGGTGGGCTTGTGTTTGGTGTGAAGCAGGAGGGATGCTGGAGATCCAGCCAGCCACAAGTGCGCTCCCCCAGCTCTCGCCTTTGTGTGCCTGGTGAATGAAAGTGTTTCCCACATCTTCTCTCCCTGTTTTCCTGTTAACTGAGATACCAATGCAGGTGGTTCGCTGCCAGGTCATCTCCTCCACACTTCTCGAGGAGTTTCACAAATAGGTGGCTGGGGCGGGCTGGGATTGTGTCCGGGGAGCCAGCAGCATCTGGTGCCAAGGTCTGGTTGTTGTGCTGGGCTTGTTGTTTCTACGTGCTGATTTCATTCTTCTGTTGTGTGTGTTGGGCGGTTGCTTTGGTTTGGGTGGGGTTTTTTTTGACACTGCTTAAAAATAAACTCCAATCTGCTAAGAATTTGGCATTTCACTCCCACTGACTGGGCACTGACGCATTCTTCTACAAGGGTTTTGAATTCAGGAATCTGGGGTGTAGGAGGCAAGTTTTGATCAGGCAAGAGAGCCCAGCTATGGTTTGTGGGTGCTGGAGGGTGCACACGCACAGTGCACCCCACTCCGCTGAGCATCACTGAGAAAGTCCTTGTCCTTTGGGAGAGTAGGGACCCACCGTGCTTGTGGTGCTGGGGCTGGCTGAGAGTTCCTTGTAGCAGGTCTTTGGGGCATGCAGCAACTGCTTTTCTACAGGTGTAGGAACTAAGCTTGACCTCCCAAATCTCTGTGAATATCAAATCGGAATGAATTTCCCCAGTTCTGGGCCACAGGTTGGAGCCAAGGAAAAGAAACCTTATGCCTGCTGCCTTCATGGAGGGATGGCAGTGAGAAGTGCAGGTGGGCTGGGTGTAAGTCTGTGGATGTATTCAAGGTACAGCTGTGGCAGGAATAAGTGGATCTGGGCTTGCTCTGATCCCCTTAGTGTGACTATCTTTAGAGATGGAGCAATGACACGAACTTGTTCTGCTGTTCGGGTAAATACTTGAAGCCTGGTGAGGACCATGGGCAGCCTGTGGAATGTGTTTGGGTTAACACAGGATACCTGCAGACTTCATGCTGGGCAGTGCGTCTGTAGCATTACAAGATGGAAAGGCTCTTGGGTGAAATTTTGGCCCCCAGACATCTGCTGCATCCTGCAGCGCCCAGTGAGCCAGGCTTTGACCTCTGCTTCTTCATTTGGCAGATGGGGATGGAGAAGTGATGGCAGTGACATTTTGGTCGAGCTGACATGCCAGCCACACTCTGCCATCCACAGCAGCACAGCCCATGGACTTGGTGCTGGTGAGAGTAGGGAAGCTCAGCTGGCAACTGCCAGTGCCTCTTCTCTCTGGGGTGGAATTGCTAGAAAGACAACTTTGGCCAAGCTCTTCTGCAGACATTTACTTTTCTTTGTCTCATCTCTGAAGAGGTGTATTTCACCCTGCGTGTTTCTCCTCCCAAGTGATGCCAGGACCATATGTACACACTTCTGTGCTTGCTTTTTCTCTCTTGTGCTCACCCTTCTCCCAGCACCAGGCCAAAACACGCTGCTCCCTGCCTGGCAGGAGCCAGGGCCCCGCTCCGAGCTGCCTCACTCTGCAGCAAGCACTGCGTGGAAGCTCCCCGTGCTTTCTTCTTGGCACAAAAGCAAAATCTATCCGAGATGAGATCATCTCCTTGGGACAGAGCAAACAGTTAATCTCCTCATTGCTTAACCATTGTATCAACAAAGTGAGCTGACCTGGTACAAGGAATAAATGTGACTTTGTCAATGTGGCCTTTAACCTTTGTTGCACAGAAGAAGGTAAAAGTCTCCTGGGGCAGGAGCTGTGGGGCCCCGGGATGTGATGATGGGCATGGGGTGGCACCATCAACCCAAAAGCCTACCACTGGAGAGGGCTGCAGGTAGTCAGCTGTTTTGAAAACCATGTTGCCATGGCTATCAGGAGTGCACTGGGAACAAAACGCTGCTCGGCAGAGGAATGCTGCTGTCTGACTTGTTTTGTGCAACTCAATGTGGAGCAGGGGACAGGGGCAGTAACCTCGCACAAGGACTAGGCTTAAAACAATATTGAGTGAATATGCTGACAAGGGGAGAGAGATTGCAACAAAGAAAATTACTGAATCATATCATGCTAATCTAAGCATTGCGGGAGAGCTTATGGTTTAGTCTTTGTGAACAAACACCTTGTATCAGGAGGAGACTGGTTTGGGAATTGTCAGATGGAGCATGAAAAGGATTTTGCAGTGGTGAGAGCTGCTGTATTAATAGCTACAAAACACAAACTCTTCCATCTGTCTTCAAGAAGGAAGTTAAATGTGAATATAAACAAAAGGCTTCTCTATACCATCCTACCTCAATGCAGACTGGGACTGAAAAGCGAGTCTGTTCCCCTGACACATTCCATACGTGGCCCTGAGTAGGCATACCAGCCAAGAGGACAATAAATGCCAAATGTCACGGTGTTCCTGGGATGGAGACACTTGCCCAGTGGAAACTGGACTGGAGCCAAACTCATTTAGCATAAGCCATCAAACAGTCATTAATTAATTGTAATCTTTGACAGGTGCATCAGGAATACTTTTGGAGAGACTGCTGTTTGCCCTGGGTGCATCTGGAGATCTGTGCCCCAGCAACAGCAAGGAAACACTATCACACAGTGTGCAAAGCCCCTAAACAAACAAAAGTTTCTAGGAAGTGACTGGAATGCTTGAATCCCCTTCTAGCAAGCCATTTGTGCTGTACCTAAATATGTATATGTACATGCACACATGCAAGATCACTTCCATAGCACCCAACTTTTACTGGTCACAGGATGACTTACCAGTCTGAGCCTCACATCACAATAGCTGGCTTCATGGCTGAGGGAACTGAGCAAAGTGATTTCAGCAAGGTGACATAGGAAGCCTGCAGGAGAGCCAAGAACCAACCTTTCCCGATGCCCAGGCAGGAGCTTTAAGCACAAGACTCCTTCCTGCTAAATGTGTCAGCTGGCACTGTCAGCAAATGCAGCACTGTAATTCTGTGCCCTTTTAGGCATGTGCAGTATTTATGAATGGTGCGCATATGAATTGTAAAATCAGGTGTTAGCAATATGCAAAAGATTTAAGTTAATATTATTACAGCATACGTCCAAGAAAATGTCTACACATTGTGGTTTTGCTCTCTTAGTTGTTTATAGTGTCCTTTTATACTCGGCTCCTCCTAGGGAGGTGTTTAGTGATGTATTTGGAAAATACGCCTGTGCACAGGCTGTTGATCAGCTTTCACAGGCAGATCTGAATGGAGTTGGTTTGGTGCTTGATGGGAAACCGCTGAGGGTATCACCACTGGCAAGCCAGAGGATAATCTTCTGAAATGAACAGTGTTTGCATGACCACACTTGAAAAACATTGACATTGACTGATGAAAAGAAGTGTGTAAGTCTTTGGTGATGGTGGCCTAGCAGCAACTTACTGTGTTTGCACTGTGGTGATTACTAAATATTCCATTCATGGAGTGCGACCACATGTGCACTATGTGCTGGATTTACCCAGAGCACGAAGACACTTCCTCACCTATATCCCACATCATATAGAGTTAAGCCAAGAAAGAGCAGTTGTGGGGAGAGTGAAGGCTTGCTGGGATTATGCAGAGCAGAGGAAGATGGGTCCAGAGAAATTCTTGCTGCCCTTTAGGGGAGTTTGGCTGCAGACCTCAAAGCCACTTCGGAGTTACTCCAATGCCTGGTGGAGTTCAGAGCCAGGATTTGAGGAGAGCAGGCACATTTGCAGGGCCCTCCCCTGGAGCACAGACACCTGCTCCTGGGCTGCAAGTAGGGCACGCTTGGAAAGTGAAGAAGGAAAGCGCAGCAACAACTGCCAGCGCAGGGCCTTGCTGATCAGCTGCAGACTAAACAGCATCCAGCAACTGCTACAGAAAAAGGAGGCATGTCAACAGCATTGCCACCGGATCCCCAGCGTTAACTAGAGGAAACTAAAGCCCTATTTCCACTGGGCTTAGACTGATGACTGGAAAAATGTTTCTCTGTTTACAGGAATCCGAAACCTTGTAATTCTCCTCTGCTTTCCCTCCCCCTTGCCCTTGCTCTTTCCCCTGCAGCCAGCCACTTGCTAGCAGACACACTTGGTAAGGAAGGTTTGTTACAACTCAAAACCTCTTTAGTTTAATAAGAAAAACAGTTTAGGAAAAATAGGAACCACAGCAGCAAGATAAACAAAATATTTGAGAAGTTTAGATAGAAAAGTCTAGAAAATTTAGACAAAGTGCCCTGAAACCAGAGATGCTTGTCTCCCGGGACTAGTAAGGAGAGGACAACCACCTGATACCACCAAGGGCTGGGTAGGAAACCAGCATCTGGAGGACAGAGCAAAGCTGGTGTGAGTCCTGGTAGGCGCTGGGCTCTTTCCTGCAGTCACCTGTCTCAGACAGTGGCCATCACCACAATCTCCAGAATCACCCATATCTTGATATCTGGCTGATTTAAAAGCTGCATTGTGAGTACTGTGTCCCTGCTCCTGATTACGTGGGTGGAAATGCAGGGTACCGCTGTTTGCATTTGGACAGTACGAAGGCTGTGACTTGTGTGCACTCTCCTTGTGATGAACGTAAACAGGCAGTAAAAAGTTCAGATACTATTAGAAAAAAATTCATATGAAATACAGTCTGCATTCAAGAAAAATTCAGATACTACATTAAAAAAATAGGCCTCCCCTTGTCCTTACTATTTAATTTCCCAAATCACTGTCGACTCTCTTGCCTCCTTTCCTCAAATCTTTCATTTCACTTCCAGGGACGTAGCTGAATCTCCACTCTGATGAGAGGAAAATTAATGAGATTACCATATCAACCAGAGGAACAGCTTTTCCTTTCCTCTATCTGTAGCCATAAATCTAGTGCTGTTCATGGGATGGAATAGAAAAGTTCAGTAAAACAGGGGGAGTACTTTTGGAGAGGCTTCCTGAAGTTCCTCTTGGACCTGCTGTGCTCTACATTAACTCATCTTGCTTTGAGTTCAGGTAAAAATGAGCTGGATTCATAGGCAGTTTGGATCTAGGAGGCATTTTCTCTAAATCAGCAAAATCCAGTAGTTCAAATGAAAGCCTTCAGCCTGCCTCCTTTATGTGATGTGTATTATCTTTATTGCTACTTGTCCATCTTGCGTCTTTATTTTCATCTTTATTTAATATCTCAGTGCAAACATAGTTATTAGCACCCTTCAGAAGGTTTGTTTTCTGTTTTGAACTTGAGTTCACAGATGCTGAATGCAAAGCTCTGTTATGGAAGTCCTAGTCATGCTCTGGTAATTGTTTAAAATCTTTTCCCAGTGTCTCTGAAATTATCCTCCTGCAAGGGGAGGCTGATGGGCCAGGAGCGTGGCTGAGAGCCCTCTGCAGCTGTCAGGGCTCTAGGTCCTGCCATATGGCTGCCTTGGGCTGGGATGCGACCATGGCTGCCTGTGCCGAGCTCCCTCTGCCACAACCTGTGGCTCCTGGGTAACCCGCTGCCTAAAGCACCCGCCTCATTCCAGGATATTTGTCCCAGCACCAGCAGACCATGGCAGACAACCCATGGAGCAGAAGCGAAAGCCTCATATGTTGCACGTTAATGTGCCTTTATTTTTCCTGATTTTTTCCCCTTTCTGGAATCCTATTATGAATTATTTTGTAGGCTAATGCTGAATTAATGAGCTTTATTAGCTCCTTTTTACCTGTGCAAAAATGGCAACTGCAAGAGAGGCCAGCAATTTTATCACCCGAAGGAAAAGGTGAAAATAAGGACAGAAAGCCCAGGCAGCTCAGTAGGAATTTGCCTTCCTCAGACTTCCCCCTCTTTCAAAAGCAGCAGTGTTAAATCTTTAGTATTAATTGGGGATCACGTGTGTTTGAATACCACAGATGCATTATTTACCAGCAGAAATTTCTGGCAGGTCTGAAAATACCCTGAGATACTAAGTGAGGCAGGAACCTTTTGAATTATTCAGAGCTTGGATAGACAGCAGTCATTGCTGCTCTTGTAACAAGTTCATTATTTTAAATTATTATTTTCTACTACTATCTTGTGTGCACAGCCATGCCTTTTTTATGCGTTCTTTCTTTTTTCCTTATGTTCAGCAATGACTTACAAACTTTCACAGGTGTGAGTATTGCCAGAGCCATTCCCCCCTCCCCCCGGCCACCTTTGAATAGTTTGCTCAAGAGGAGTAATTGGTTTTCATGTAATATTTTATTACTGTCTAACTTGAGCAATTCCTGATGGTTGGTGTGGGCAAAGTACCAAGGAGCGCATGTCCCTCCAAAGAGGCTGAGCCTCTCCCACAGGAACAAGCTGCCCCTTTTCAATTCAGTTTTGTATTTTGAGGCCCAGGTGTTGGAATATTTCTTCTAAGAGATTTTCTTTCCTCTTCCCCTTTAAATCTTGTAAATAGGCTCCTCTGCTTCTTGGGTAATTACAGTTATTTTTGGAGCAGTGAATTCACATTAAGGCAGAAAGTATTTACTGCAAAATGCATAAATGCAGGTGGAGGTGTTCCTGCACTATAGCGAATGTTGTGTGGAGGGCTGTGCTGCACTCCATGGCACATGTGGAGGCAATCAAGGCCAACCTTGTCCCCATCTATGTGGGACATGTGGCTCCTCTGTGCAGTGCAAAGCCTTGGGCCCCTCAAAAAAGAGCCATGCTGTTGACTTTTGTGAGATCTGCTTCAAGGAAAGTCGATTAAAAAGAGCAGCGAACAGGAAGTGGCCAAGGGGACTCTGGCTGATATGTGACCATTGCCATCTTATCTTACATTCTTCTGGCCAAAATCTTTAGCCCTTCCTGGTGCAAAGGGACCAGAAGTCCCAAGGAATTGAGTGCCAGTGGGGACCAGAGTATCTCCAGAGCCTCAGGGGTGAATAGGAGAAATGGTCCTTCCAGGTAACCTGTGGTTCTTTCCAAAGAATTGGGATCTCTTTATTCCCCGCAGTGGTCTGATCTCCCCTCCCAGCCCCACTATAGAAACAGATTTACTTTGGTCCTGCTTTTGTGCAGAGATAACCCCCCATAATCTCTCCACTCTATTTTCAATGGCTTTTAAAAAGTGAATTTGACAGGGGGAAGCACTGCTGTTGTGATAGCTCTGTAGACTGAACTCTTAAAAGAAAAAAACCCCTATTGTCATTAGAGAAGAGCTGAGGGAGCACTGTTTGGATTGAGTTGGATCAGTCTGGGTGATAGGATTCAGCATTCAGGGCTGAACTGGGGCTGAGCCTCTTGTTCTGCAGCTGTACAGTCCCACGAGCTGTTCCCCTGAGAATTCAGCTATGGATACCAGACACCTTATCAGGATTGCTATAGCCTCCTGAGAGCTGCTGCATATTCAGCTGAATCTTTCAGAGAAGTGCTTTTAAGGTAACTTCTGCATGTGAACTTTTTCCAGAAAATCATAGAATATTTTAGGTTAGAAGGGACCTCCTAAGGAGGTCACTTAGTACAACTTCCTGTTCAAAGCAAGGTCAACCTCAAAGTTAGATTGGGTTACTCAGTTTTTAATATCTCCAAGGATGGACATTGAACAGACTCACTGGGCAGTGTAAACACTCTCAAGAATTTTTTTCCTATATCCCGTCTGAATTGTCCTTACTGCAGCTTATGGCCATTGCGTCTCATCTCTTTACTGTGCATCTCTGAGAGGAGACAACTCTGGTTTTCTATTTAGGTTGTGGAAAACTGCGGTTAAACACCTCCAGAGCCTTTTCTCCTGAACACTTGAAAACCTTGGTCCTCCCAGCCCATGATTGTGTGCTGTGTGTCCAGCTCTTGTGATTGTTTAGTCAATCTCTTCTCTATCCTGGGGAGACCCAAACTGGACCCAATACCTCAGATGCAACCTCAAAGGTGTTGAGGAGAGGGAGACAATCCTTTATTTTGGCTGGCTGGCTATGGTCTTGATGATCAACAAGGTTAGTGTTCATTGCTGCAAGGACACAGAGCTAATTTATGTTTAACTTGATATCCATTAAGATGCCAGGTTGTCTTCTGCAGAGCTGCTGTATAGCCAGGCAGACCCTAACCTGCTGTAATAACCCTTTACCAGTGTCAAATTGGTCATGTACATGCTGTGATGGGATTCTGGATTCAAGACTGCAGCTGACATATCTTGGAAGTGCTTATTTGAGGGTTCAGCTCCAAGGGTTCATGTGATAACCATATCATGTGGTCATTTTTCTCCCCAGCCCGTAAATATTGCAGAGATATATAGTCACCGGAGAAGAAATAGGAACAAAAACTTAACGCTAAAGTAAGATACACTTTTGTGGCTGCTGCTGTGTCAGGCCAAGAGGTTGCCATCCCCTTATACATGCCAGCACAACTGCAAGCATAATTGCTTCCTACCCCAGTTCTGTCAAAATATTTGTGGTTAGTTTAAACGCAGAGAGGGAGATTATGATGCTTGTGGAGAAAAGATAGGAAGGTGACAAATAGACTGCAGTTGGTTTAGGGATAGTAAGCTCCTTGGAGCTGCAGGCAAGAAAAACTACAACTTTTTGGCAGTGACATTTCTGACATGCTTGTGTTGCTGCATCGAGACAGATCTGGAGCTCCCCAACGGGGCCGTGGACCAGGTGCCTTCAAACAGCTTCCCTAGTGTTGTCCAGTCTGATGTTAAATGGAACAGTGCTTCAGTGCACACTTGTGACTATGTGGCACCGCTAACCCACGCTAACCCAGAGGGACCTTGAATGGGAGCTTCAGCATGAGGGAACAAGTCAACCCAAAGTCTTAGAGAACACCAACCCACAGATCTAGTGGTGTGACAGGGCCTTCCCCTTTGAAATATGGCAGTACTGGAAGGGCCAGAATGCAAGGCTGCGGTGTTGTGATGGGAAGTCTCTTATGCATCCCAGGTCCTGCTCCTTCCCACATGGGTGTTTTGAAGAGGCTACGCAAAAGCGCAGATGGTGGGTGAAGCTGAGTCCCACTGATTTTTGAAGGGCACAGAATTCCCTTGAGCATCTTTGAAAAACAGAGCTAATTAAATTAGACTTGCTTGACAATTGTGTGGAATAAAAGATGGCTGTGGGTAGATGGGTGTACTGTTTGATTGCACAAAAAATAGGCATTTTGCTCAGTTTTTATGTAGACTTGGAGTGGAAGGGTTGCATTTGTGTGTCTGAAACATGAGCTTCAGATCCCTTTATTGGTCTGTGGCTTGTTCTGGGACTACAGTATATTTGGGATGCTGTGAATAGAAGGCAGCTCAGGGCAGTGTTTTATGTAAGGTAGCACTCTGCACTATTTTTAAATTTTTATGATATGGCAGACTTGTTCTACTATTTTAATAAAAGGAGACATGCTCTTCCTTTTCTACAACAGCAGCAAAATCTAGTCAAGGGCTGCCCTGCTTGACAGCTTGCAGCAGGATTATAAGAAAGAGTTTATTCTGAGGCTATATATAAATGTTATACGTGGGTGGAGGCTGGACAGAATTGTCTCATGGGTCATATCCAGTATGCAGAGCACCCTTTGCACAACTTTCTTATAGAGATGCTGGCTGTCAATAGCATGGAACTTCTTATTTTTTTTTTTAAATTTCACAAAAACAGGGCCTATAGATTTATCTGCCTCTTGGAAGAAGGATTGGAACAACCTAGAGCCTGGCAGCTGGCAGATGTGCACTGCACACCTGAGGGGTGGATATCTGTGTCTCAGCATCCTATATCCCTATATCTCTTGCAGCACAAGTCAGGTATTTCCTAAAAAAAGCCTGGCTGATTTATCTGCCTGACAGTGGTGAAGGCAAATGGAGATGGTGGTGATAGCTTTTTGCCTTCCTGTCCTCACCACTGCTGTCCTCCTCATCTCACATGGACTGTGGGGTTCACCTGGAGCAGGCTACATGCTCTCCAAATATGAGGCACTTTTGGGCTCAAGGCTCACGTGCTTCACCTGTGCTGTGGGTATCAGCATTGCCATCTCACTTCTTCTGTCCTCAAAACAAACCTCATTCTTTTCCAAAGGGAGCAACTCCCTTCATTCAAGCTGCTGATGTCAATGTAGCACATTTTTCCTCTGCCATTCCCCCCAAAATGTTTTTTTTTGACATTTCCCCCCTAATTCTGCTTTACTATGTCTCCATACAGTAATGCCTTGTACGTTTACAGGCCTGATTCTCCACGGGTTCTAAGTCCAGAGCCACTCTGTTAAAGTAAACAAGTGCTCGCTTTAATCATGTGAGATCAAATAAACATGTGTAAACTTCTTAAAAGTTAACTAGGACTTGCTCAGGTTTTGATACTTTAACTGTGGTTAAATGGATTTTATCAGATTTTCCCGAATGATTCACCTCTGGGCTAAAAATAAAACAGGAGGCACTCCGGGTAATTTACAAAAGAAGCATGCATGAAAGCAGAGGTTTAGAGTCAAAGCATCTTCTCTTGCATAGTCAGAGTATTGCATGACAGCCTGATAATTCTGTGCAAACAGTCTGATGTGGGAGAGACAGGGAGACGAGAAAAACAATGAGGAACAAAAATTGGCAGATTCATGGATGTTACTCCATGTTTTTACTGTAGGAGATCATGGTAAGAATCTACCCACCAGGGTTTTAAAAATTCAATAATGATTTTAAAAAACCTTACTAATGAGGGGCAGGACAAGGAAAAAAAAAGAAGACAAGATAAGTCGTTAGAGAGCAAGGAAATGCTGCTCTTGTCTTCAGGCTAAATCTATCGGAACAGAGCGCCATAAATTGAAGATTCATTGCTCCCTCTGCTCATTAGCTGTGTGAAACTGTGACTAAGCTTGAAGGTTAGTTGGTGTAGCACAGTATTATTGTTCTTATTGCCTTGCTCTGAATCAGGCATGTCGGCAGGCAGCCATGATTCACACATACTGCCTGCCTTGCTAGGTGCCAGATTTCCACTATTTTTTTCCATGAAGGGGAAGATTCTGCAGCCTTGTGTGTCTTCTGGCTTCATTAATTTTTGCCTGGACAAAGGCAAAATTATTCAAGTGGATCTCTTATTTATTAAAGGAATGGAACTTGCTCAATAGACTAGACTCGGAGTGTAACAGGCAGCAATGTAAAGCATGAAGGATACAAGCCCAGTGGATGTTTTTATTTTAACAATGAAAATATGCAATCTGTCTCAGCAAAATACGGCTGCTGAGCAAATTAACTTGTATTGAATGCTTATTGGGGGCCCACAGCTCATTCTTTTGTTCTTCCTGTTCAGCAAATGTGTTTTTCTGACTAAGAAATAATAGATTGTGGCTCTATAGAGCCTTTCATCAGATGATCTCAAAGTACTTGGCAAATATTAGTGGTTTGCTTGGGAGAGAATAAACCTTACAGTATATCCAGTGGATGGTACCTAGAGAGCAGAGGGAATAGTACATTGCAACTACTAGAGAGGGCTGCAAAATGTTAGGCTAATATGACTAACAAATACCAGGTGATGCTCTCTGACTGGTTGTCTGGCGTTAAAGCTGAGATACTTCTTTTTTCCTTTGTGACAACAGTAAGAGGATGATATAATGAGGCTTTAATTTATTATTTTTTTTCCCAAGCTAAGGTGCATGTGCCCACCTAAATATCCAGATAACTTTATTGTAATGTTTATGAGCCCTGGTGCCCATCCAAGTCTTTGTTCCCATTTCTCTATGCTGCTCCTATGGAAAGTAGCCCATCCCACCTACCAGCTGGGAATTTCCCTGACACATGGGCATTCCCTGGGTAATATGAGATTGGCAAATGGTGTTGAGTTGCAAAGCCCCCCTCTTCTAAGCAGTGAAGTATGTTAGGAGTACCACTATCAAAAGACTTTAAGCTTTACTTCTCCAGGCTCTGTCTCTTCTGAGTTGCAGTCCACAGGCACTATAGGAAGTTAATTAGGAAAGCCCTGGAGTTGTGGTAATTTGATGTAGGGACTGGAGTGCTCTCCAGTCAAACCCAGAGTTAGAGCAGAGATAATTTTCTTACAACTTCTTTGTTACTCCTACTTTGCTGTCTTGACTTAAAGACTGTAGAAGGCACAGCTGCCATTGCCACTGCTTGCAATTTTTAGACTCTTGTTGCTGCTATGCTATTGTTTTCATCCACCATTCAAAACTGAGCTTACACAACTTCAACATGAAATCAAGTATCTGCTCAAATGTAGGTGTTTTATACAGGCTTGGACAGTGTTCTGGGTTTGGAGCTAGACTGGAGCTAGAGCTGCAAACCTGATACTGCTTCCAGCTGTCTGAAATTTGCAGACAGGAAAACGCAAACTTCTTGATTAAGAAATTATCCACACAGTTCCCCACCGGTAAGAGCACTCTTCTGATGCAGTCCATGGCAGCAGAATCCTTAAATAGTAGTGAAAATACCACTGAATAGACACTTTGGAGGTACAGATTTAGGAAAACACCTCTGAATTGTGGTAAGATTGGACCTAAGCATATGTTCTCTTTTAGACTCAAGCATGAATTAATTTGTAATGTAATTTTGTTATGAAGATCTGAGAAATCTGCATACCAGCATCTTTGACCCAGCTCCAGACAAAACCTGTGAGAGCTGGGGTTTCATAAATAGTTTCATGTGGTGCTATTATAATCCAATGGAGCAGAGGGAGGAGAACAGAGTAGGACTGAGAGCAAGCCACTGAGTGCAGCTCCCGAGAGAAAAAGAAAACTTCGGCTCTACGAAGAGATTTACATAATGTCAGGAAAAGCGATTTAAATGTAAATAGGCTGGTAAGATTGTTAGAAATTTTGCAGTGGCTCTGGCAGCCAGGTGTAGCATAAAGAGAATGAGAGCTAAACAAATGTTTCCTTCCTTCTGTGAGTTCATTTATTCACAACCCAGGTTCATTTCTTTGGCAGGTGCATTTCCCCCTTCATATTAAAGAAACCAAACCAAACAGAAACCCAGAAGGCGGCTGGCTATCCCCTTTCCTAACAACACTTGGTTTGCATTACAGCCAGACACGCACCGACCTGCAGGCAGTGAATAACCTCTCCAGGTGCCATGTAATACATATATTTATTGAATTTGCCATCAAATTCTATGAGGTGAAGCAGACAAGTATTTTAAAACAAATTCTCTTCTACCTCTCTTATATCATTTGCTACACATAATTCAGGTATTTGGGGAAATTACCAAATACCTTGTTAACTCTGCCTGTTTCAAAGACTTCACAAACTCTATTAAACTTGCAGCAGAAGTTCAGGATTTGCTATCCTGAAATGGCCTTTCAGAAAGCAACCAGAGCTAAGGCACAGGCTGGCAGGGAAGTACCCCTCATGGTCTGTGTGTGCCATGAAACCAGGATGGTTCAGTCGGAGAGGGTGCAGTGAAAGCCTGACAGACATCTTGGACAGTTGCATGAACACTGAAGGCAAGGGGGGGCTTCTCATTTTTCCTGCAGTAATTACCAAACTGCCTGATGGGATTCTCTCAGTGCACATGGAAAAAAATAAACTGAAATAAGCAGAGGAAAATGTTGTTTTCCCTATCAGGCTTGTGGGCACCTGTTTTGGATTAGGCATCTTTGCATTTTCAGTGTTTTACTCTGGAGGAAGCTAATATCCTCAGATGGAAACTGGGGATGACCTGATGTGACGCTGCTGCTCTTGTAGCTACAGCTTTCTAGTGGTTTCAGGTTCACTCTGTTAAGACTTTGGGAAGGTCATTTAAAACTCCTAGGGGTAAACCTTGGCTGCACTGAGATCCAAAGAACTTTTTGCCATTGATTACCATCAGCTGAAGTCTTGGTGCTTCAATTTCCCCCACTGTAAAATGAAGATATGAATGTTTCCTAGAAGTCTGTGAGGGTCTATTTGTTTGCTGCTGGTACAACTGTGATCTGAGGATCAATTCTTAAAAAACAGGAAAGAAAGAGTAATGCAATTTGTATTAATTAGTTACCATTCACTGTCAAAACAGTGCTAGGTGTTCTGTTGCCTTCATGCTGCAGTTGCTGTAGAGCAGGGGTCCTCAAACTTTTTAAACAGGGGGCCGGTTCACTGTCCCTCAGACACTGTCGGGGGCCGGACTATAGTTTGGAAAAAAATGAACGAAGTCCTATGCACACTGCACATATTTTATTTGTAGTAGTGCACAAAAAAACAGGAAAAAGAATGCTGTATCCGGCCCGCGGGCCGTAGTTTGAGGACCCCTGCTGTAGAGGATGCTTGCAATGGATCATGTTAGCAGAGAGGTGGTGTGAATACCTCCACAGCAAACATTCCATCTACTAGACCACTCTCTTCATGATATTGCAAATGTATTCATTCTCTTTAGAGATGCTGCATTTAGAAATTTTCTGGGTCTCCTTTACATCTAACAGTTTTTCCTCCAGAATTAAAGGATGAGCAATTTCTAAGGGAAAAGAACAAACTGAAGATAAGATCTATTTTACTTTGCTTGTCTCCCAATACCTGGGCAAGTGTGAGGTACCGTATCAGTCAGGCAAAGATAAAACACACATCTTCAGAGCTAAAATAATGTAGCACCTGTTCCAACTTCTGTCAGTAGTACCACACAGTGTTTCACAGAAAGGATATTTGATTTATCTAGAATAGCCCTTATTAAAAAGCACAAGCAGCCTAAGTTTGTAGTATGTAATATTTTGGGACTTAGTAAGGCCTCCACAGTTGGTCTGTCTTTGTTGTTGGCCATGTGTCATCAGTGCAAGGGCTGGTGGTGAGGGAGTGAGCATGAGCATATTGGGAACATCTCCACATGCCAGTAGGGATTCACACCAATGGGCGGCAGACTTTTCCTCTTGCAATTTCAAAAACAGTTGCTTAAGCAGAGACTTGCATCCCAACTTTCTGGATAGACTGAATTAAGATTTGAAGGCAAGCTTGGGCTTGTGCTAAAAATATTTGTTCCTTATAGTCAACCTACTCTGTGAAACCAACCTGCTGTGGCAGTAGCCAAAAGTGGTCACTGTCTGGTGGCCACTTGGTGTGTCTCTAAAAAAGTGAAGTTTGGCTTTTGAAAAAGCCTCCAAGCTGGGAATTTTTTTGGCTTGGCCAGCTAGTGCCCTGGCTGTGCTTTCTCTGCTCAGAGTCCCTGCAGAGGCAGTGAGGCAGCTTTCCGAAGGCTGTTTTGGTCATTAGTGATCCTGGCTGGACTTGAAAGAGCTCCAGGTACTGTGCTGTTTCCTTCATGTCATAGGCCTGTTCTGGCACAGTGAAAATTTTTTTTGTTTTTAGACTTTTCATAGAATTATTTCCCTCTTGTGAACTTTTTCTTTCTCCAAACTCTGTTTTGCTTATTGACCTTTCAGTCAAATGGCTCTAGTTGCAGTTGCCAGGCTCAGTAAAGCATGTGAAGATGTTTTAAGATAAGAAGTTAAACCTCCACCTTGCTGATGACTGCATTTACCCTTTACTGCAGCCTTAACAATCTTTGGAGCTGTCCATCCCTTTCCTCTCCCTGCCCGTAAATCTGGGGTAGAGCTTTTCGCTTTTCCCAGTCAGTCCTACTGCACCCATAGGACTGGAAAAAATATCCATGAGATATGCAATATAATATGTGAGCACTAATCTGATCTAGCAATTATCTTCACTTGTGAGGGCAGATGAGATTGCTCACCATGAGAAAGGTCATAATAACAGAGATCAGCCATCATGTGGTGTTTACATACAGAGTTTGTTGGTTTATTGCAAGATACTAAGACACAGGAGGAAGAGTTATCATAAAGTTGATGTGATTATAGGTAACTGCCTATTCTAATTGGATTTCTCCCGGTAACAGAAGAATGTTTGCCAAGGAATTCACACTTGACACTGCACTTTTGCATGCTTCATATAGTCATATACTTCCTTTGACCTCCAATGAAACTGTGATACTGAGTAGTAGTTTGACCTTTGTTAGCTCTTGCATTTAGAGTCAATTAATGATCTCATATAAAATCTTGAGGCAAAAAAATAATAAAATCTTGCAGAAAGAAGATCCTAATTTTTCTATTTTTAAGCATTGTCATCGTTTTCTCTCTGGGATTTGAATGCTCATTAGGATTTTATAGTACCTCTTTTGTTGTTTATTTTGGGGGTTTTTTGGGTGTTTGTCTGGATCTGTTCCTTCAGTGAGACAGAAGGGGGGAGGGAGACTTACTTTTCCTGGTAATAATCTACACAAATAAACAAGAGATTAACAAGCAAACTCTAAAACTCCAGGAGAGTTCTCTCTCTACTGGAGAATCACCATGTGTTTAAAAGAAGAAACAGGAGCAAATCATTGAATAAAAAAATTACCATCCCAGGAGAAAGGTCTTCCTACCATGCTGACTGGACTTCTATAGGTATAGTGTTGCTGGCTGAGGATAAAAATACAGTATCTTTCCAAAGCAACAGTTGCTCACTTGCTACTCCTAATTCAGATATTGCTGTCAAATATGCTCTAAAGTTTTGCTTTGTTTCATTTTTTTCTCTCTCATTCATTGTTGCTTCCTTCAGATGGGTTAGTCAGTGACAAGTTGACGACACCCTCAAGGCAAAGTGAAAAGTTTCCAGGTCTCTCTCAGCCCTTGGCTAGTTTTCAGAATGGCTTCGTAGGAGAGAGAAAGTGTGACTTTTCAATAGTATAATATTTTTAGTTTGCAAACTGCCATTGTATTGGAGGAAATGGTTTTAAACCTTGGTCTCCTGATTTTCAGTGGTTCCTCTGCTGTACATGTTTTCCTGCTGCAGTACTCTCTGTATTGAGCATCTCAGAGAGCTCTTGGTTCACTCATCCCAACCATACCCCTGCACTGCATTCCATCTGAGCCTCCAATGCCCACTGAGGTCCAGGTCCACTCCAGCTTCAATGCCCAGCCACAGTCTCTAGGTTGAGCAGTGCTCCAGCCTGGCTGGCCCTTGGCTGCTCCCCACCTAACCCTGCCCTGCAGCTCCAGCCACACGCTGGCTGCTCCTCCTGGCCCCAGCCTCCTCTCGGCTCTCTGGGTTGACCAGAATGCTTGCTGTGAATCCAGCTCTAACTTGGGCACAGCAGGGTACCATTGTGGGTCTCTAAAACTAACCTATCTGCTATTTTCCCTCCATGATATCAGATGACAGAATGCAGGTCCAAAGTTTTGTGCCTTAAAAATTGGGGGATCAGCATGTGGCCGCGCTGCCTGTGCTGTGCCTCTTCAGCATTTGCAGCCGTAGGATCAGCAACTCTGCAGTTACTCTTGTCTTTAACCTCTACCTGTTTGCTTAGCTGGGATTTGGACAGATCACTGCATCCTTGTGCTAATTACAGTTTAATAATTAGTGCCTATCAAAATACTGCCTTTCGACTGCCATTCATTTTGTTCTTTGCTTGCCAAATGACTTTACCTTTCCCTCGCTGCAGCCACTCTGTTCAAGGGTGACAGAATTTCTTAATTTCCCATCCAATTCCTTCTCTGTCCTGTATTTTAACCCCTCAGTGGTTTCAGTTTTACTCCCCAAGCTAAAGGATACAAATCACCTTCAACATGCTTGTAAAGAGCAGAAAACACGTTTCAAATAAACTGAGCCCATGTTTTTTCTGTACAGCTACAGAGCTGATCCTCCAGCAGAACACAAGCAAAAGAGTCGACAGTCAGGCTGGTCAGTGCCATTTTAGGTTGTACAGATTCATTCAGGTTTAACGTGTTTTTATAGGAATTACAGAGAGTCAAATGCACAAGAGGCTAAAGGGAGCCAGTTCTCTATTCCCAGGATTTTAAATGCACTGAGATGGAAGAAAGTGGCTAAGGAATTGTAAAGTCAGAGGAAAATTATTTCCTGACCTTTAGGCAATGATCAAATTGATTGGCAAAACCAAGAACTATAGTTGGCACCAAAGCTAGTGGCTTGGTGACTTTGAAGCCTGGGTAACTGTCCATTCCCATCCATTTGAATGTCAGTAGCAAGGTTCATACGTTGCTGCCTCTGCAGCAAAATGCAGTTGCTGCTGAATAACAGTGTGAGCGTATTGAGGAGTGACTGAGCACCACCAGGAGCTGGAGAGAAAACTGATTTTGCTCGCAGTGTATATCATGGATCAGAAAGAAGCTGAAACTTGACTTGAACAGTTTTCAAGTATTTCTGTGCTACATCTCATTAGTGTTAATTACAAGCTCACACCAGTGATTAATCAAACATTAGAAATGCTACAGAGCAGCATCTCTGTTAGGTGAGCTTTGAACACCTTCATCACTTCTTGCTAGAGGATATTTGATCAGTTCCTCTTCACTTTGTTTTAATCAGCACAATCAGCCCATCACCGACAGTAACGCTGAAAAGCCTCTTTATACTTCCAGCAGTGGATCAATAGATGTTTGTCTCTCTCTGCTTTCTGCCCATCCACACATTTGTCCTCCAGAACTGGAGATGTCAGGACTTCTACCCAGGGCTGCTAAAGTCACAGCAGCTCAGAGTTGTGTCTGCTGTGTCAGTGATAAACATCCAGAAGGGCTGCAAATAGTTACTGCATTGTCACTTTCTGTACAGTTCTAAGGTTAAAAAAAGATTTAAAAGATGTTCCAGCAGTCATTAAAAAAAAAAAAAAAGGCATTTAATGGTGTTGCAGCAGTAACGTGGGTATGTTAGACATAAATCCAAGAACTGAGCAGGTGCCTGAGGCAGCATCTCCCTCCCTTTCAGGCTTCGGAGGGCAGTGGGGCTGGACAGGCTGGCACGCTGTGCATTGGCCTCACTCCACTGGTCCTATGGGGAAATGGGACTTGATCCTTTGTATCTGTCTCTTATGAGCACTTGAAGCTACAAGGCTCTCCCACCTCAGTGCAGCTCACAGCAGATCTTACCAGTGAGGCACAGAGAGGCTGGAAATCAAGGCTAGATTGACCAGGCTCTCTTGCAGTTGCAAAGCAGCACGTGATGTGGAAAGGGCCGGTGATTGACCCAAGCTTTGAGACACCTCCTTCCTATCTGAGGCAAGGAGCTGTATAAACTGCTGATAGATCCACCCCTGGAGGACTGCTCTGACTTTTCTGTTTTTGTAGTCAAATAAGATTTCCTACTGAAATGGCTGTCATTCGGGTTAAAAATGTAATGCCTTCTCAGAAGGTCCGTACCTCTGAAATACATAAGCTTATCTGATTCCTCTGCTCTTTTCCACCACCATTATGAACACGGAAAAAACCCAAAATGAAGTTGTGTTCAGATCTCAGTTTGAGACAGGACATTAACCAGTTCATCGCCTGCACTTACCAATGGGGGATTGCTCAGCTCCTGCCTGGTGAGAACTGCTGGCCCAAGCACAGAGTTGAATGGAGACAGGACAGGCCTAACAAAATACAAATTATACAAATCTAAATAATCACACCAGTTAATATTAAGGTGATAGCTTAAGAAGCTCCCTGCTTCCTGGAGATACTGCTCTGCATTAATGGAGCAGGATAGATGAGAGCTGTTCAGGGAAGCAGGAAGCTCTCCCTGGGGCTGGCACCCCCTTTAGCTCAGCGGCTGTGTGACCCAGTGCCTCCATGCACCATGCTGGCACCTGACTCAGCTCCTTCTCCTTCCCTCCAGCTCTACTGGGACTCCTTCTATCTCAAATTCTAGAGTGCTCAGAGGGAAGTCCCCAGCAAACTCAGGCTGTTCCCCAGAAGGGAACAGACTTGGGGGCAACACACATGTGCCTTTATAATCCTACTTTTTCTGCAATGTTTGTTATCACATTAGCATCAACAAACAGGCTCTGACCTTGCCTGTTGATGCTTTAAATGCCCGGTTACACAGCAAGCATGAGAATGAGTTAGTCACATGGAAAGTACTTAGTCTCACATGGGCTGTTCATGTGCAGAGAAGAAAAAAAAAAACAGTCTCACAAATACAATAATCTCTGCAGGAATCTCTCTCTCCCCCTTCTATAATGATGAAATACCAGCTGGATTTTTGCTTTAAGGCAGAATCATATCATGGTTTCAAGTCATTTAAAAAATACAGACAAATCAATACTTTATTCTTCTTAACAACCACGGCATTAACTTTGTCATACAGGCCTGTCTTTCAAGAAGCCACTTTTTTTAATACACAATGCTTATGTACCTCAGCTGAGAGTAGGCTGAGAGCCTGAAAAATGAAAACCCAAAAGCTCTGAAGGGAGACATGGGCAAAGAGCAGCAAAATGTACTTCCCCTCCTGGCTGGCTGCTCCCAGGCCAGAGGTGAGCTGCCAAAGCATCTGGAATTCATGGAAATGGGAGAAAGAGGTGGGTTTTCTGGCTGCAATGTCTCATTCCCAGAAACACACACTCAGCACAGACCCAAGCCAAAGCCACTGCAATATACTCTGAAATGTGCTCTGTTACACTCTCAGACCCTTTCCTTGCTCATATTTACCAAATAGACTTGAATTTTCCCAGAGACAAGGAACTCTCACTTTAACCATAAATCTACTTTCACCATTAAAAAACTGCATCAAGCAGGGTTTGGGTGTAGGTTGCATGGACACTGTTGCTGTGTAGATCCATCTGTAGAGCTCAACCAGTTCTCAAGGATTTCATTCACATACGATGGCTCTGCCAGCTAGTGAATTCACTGCTGATACCCAAAAAGTTCCTTCCATATTTCAGGGAAACTGTAGCAGGTGCACGGACGACATAACCTTTCCTCAGCTGGAAAACCTTCATGAGTAACTGCAGAGGTATTTATCTGGGTTGCGAGAGGATACTCTCTTTTGTTCCAACTCCCAGAATAGCCTTTCACAGTGGGACTTGGCAGCTGAGGTACCCGTGTGGTGTTAGCCCTGCATGATGCTGTGCTTCATGGTCAGAGCCAAGCCAGCCATCCATGGGCCCGGCTTTGGGGTCTCACTGCTAGTTTGCTCCTTCACCTCCTTTGGGGTCTCACTGCTAGTTTGCTCCTTCACCTCCATGCGTGTGCCTGGCTGAGCAAAGCTGTGAGGCTGAGTTAGCCTTGGTCTGATAATGACCCCTGCGCACAGGGTACATCCCTGCACCTCAACTGCTGCTATACATCTGCACGCCTCTGAGTTACAAAAGTCCCACGCTGCTTATTCATCCAGCTGTGCGGCTGCAGCACTTCTTCTGCTGGTGATAGATTAGTTGGCTGATCTTCCCCAGCCGGGTTGGAGCTCATAACTCTGGCAGCTCCAGGCACCAGTGATGTTCTCTCGCAGCCAAGCGCCAACATCAATTGTCCCTCTGGTATTTCATGGTAACCTTTCATTTGGCTGCTGTCTCCACGCCTTATTGCTGCTGCTGCTGGGGCTCCTATTTATGACTTCTGCACACATGCGTGTGCCTCTTCCCACCACCTTTCTCATTGCTGCACCTCTCTGAAAGCACCAGTGCTTTCTGCTGCCTGACCATGCACCCGTTCCTATCAGGGAGCTGGCGGGGAAAGAGGGAAGCAGTAAATCCACAGCCTCTATCTCTGTTTGACAAGAGTTTTTGCTAAATCTCCATGTGTGTCTTTGCAGTGCTTTATGTTTTAAATCCCTGAAAGAGGGACTTTTTTGGAAGTTTGTAGTTTGAAAGTGTCTTTACCTGCAATGCTTCATGCTGCTTGTTCTTTCTGAAGCAGAAGAGCCACAAAACCACATTAGCAGCACAGTGGCTGACACAATTCAATGCTGCAGTGCATCAGAGAACTGGCAGTTGCTCTTGCTTTCCCATTCTCCCTAATGCCAGCTGGCCTGTAATATTGATTTTTTTCTCCTGGTGTTAGAATATGGTGGGTGTAGGGCTTGCTCCTGCTCCTTGGTGCAGATCCTCATTGCAGGATTGATGGGATGGGGTGCATGTGTGTGTGGATACAGGCATGCATGCAGGTTTTGGCTCTGTAACATGCACCCGTTCATGTGGGTTCATGTGGAAGGCAGGAGAGCTGTGGTACCATTGCCTGCGAGAGGAGTCTGGATAGAGGCATGTCCTTTTTTTGGACCTACTGGGCTGAAATTTCAGCCTTGCCTCCACAAGCATTTATTCAGAGGCTGTGTCTTTCCATGCCGCCCTTGGACTGATTACATCACATAGTAGAATTAAGGCCTGATCAGTTTTGACAGTCCTCTAAAAGAGGTTCTGACTGTAATTTCCCTTAGCAAAGGATTTTCCCCTACACAGGCTCCTTCAAAGAGGTAGAAGGGTTTGGAAAATAAAAAGGGGAATCTAATCCATTATTAGTAATGATACTCAAAGGTGATGTGCAACTCCTGTTCCTCAACATGTATTTATATAACATAATAGAACCAATGCTGAAAATACACCTGGGAGCCCATGAAGAAAGCATGACAATAGTTGCTCATGGTATTAATCTATTCTCAGTGCATTTGCCATTTCAAGCAGAGAGAATCTAAAGAGTACTTTCTACCACTTAAAAAAAATAAATCTGTCATTTTAGTACAATTGCTGTAAAATCAGACTATGTGTTTTGTATACTGAACTTGCAGGGTGCCAAAAAACAGGTTCCTGAATGAGCTCATATAAATGCAATGCCTTTCATACATGGTGCTCCATGTACTCCCAGAGGGTAACATAAATGTTAACATAAGAAGGTTTTCTACCAAATTGGAAGAAGCAAAAAGCTCTTCTTATTCTGGGAATATACAATGCTTATATATACTGAAGTTAAAGAAAAATCTTGACTTTTCACGAGAGGTAACAGTTTTCTGATTACACGTTGAAGCTGAACCCAGTTTCTGACCCTCTGCCAGCTATATGTAATCCATAGGCAGCATTGTGTCATTCCTGGTTATTTACTGTTCAGGGCATAGCGTGTTGCTTTCTGTGTAATTAGTGATGAACATAACATGAAGCTGTACGTGGCTCTCCTTGCTCATAGAGTGCAGAGGTAGTACAGTTCTGTTCACGTGCGCAATGCTGCAAGGGCTCGTTTGCTGTTAGCCAGTCTTGACATTTAGCGTCGCCTTGGTGATTTTCTGGGTTCTGCAAAGTTAGCCTGAGCTTATAAAACATTGTCTTGGAAGTGGAAAAATTAATTTTTTGAAAAAACTATCTGCTAAATCAACCTTTACTCCTTCTTGCTGCTCTCTCCCGATCCAAATCTGCTTTCCAGATTCAGCTGATAGGAAGAAGAGTTAGCTGAATAGCAGCAAATACATTGCAGCCTAGGAATTGTTTGCAAATTGGGTGCTTTGATCATCTGTAGTGGGTGATGGGCTGCCAGAATCTCAATGCTGCTCCTAGAAAAAGCAGCTACAGGCTGCTGGAGAATGCTATCAGAGTCTAGCAGATGACTGGTTGCATGGGATGTCTGTCTCAAATACGTGAAGGGTATTGGGTTTTGATAGTTATTTGAGTTATATTTTGTGCTATACGAGGTCATAACAAACTGGGCTTGGTATCAGCATTGTATGAAGAAGTAACCAAAGATAATATCTGTGCTTAAGAAGTAGCATCAAGCGGAGGATATGATAAGAGTAAGGAGAGGTACAGCCCAAGAACTGAGTGGTCTAGGTAGTACCTGAAACTTCAGCAATCAATTAGCAATTAAGAGTTTGACAGTAAATGATAAAAGCCAGTGTTTTAGAGGAGTAAAAGCTCTGTGCTACTTGACCCAGCCCCATAGAAGCTGGACAAGCCCCTGTGCAGCCAGCAGGTCCTTGTCCAACCCCTGCCTGTAACAGGGGCCACCAGGAGGTAAAAGAGTTTCCCTTGAACATTCTCCTTTTCTCCTCAACTTCTCCAACCTGTCACACCTGATTCTCAAGACACCTCATTATGTGGAAACTCCAGTTTGGGCTGCTCTGAGCTGCACTAGCAGCCCCAAAAGGACCACATCCAGCCCCCCTGCAATGAGCTACAGTGTCAGGTCTTAGAGAAGACGTGTACACTGTGGTCATGCCTGAGCTCTGCCAAGCAAAATCTGGTGACTTGTCACATGAAAAAAAAATACACTATCTCTTTGTCTTTTAAATAATATATAGTAATTAAGAAGCTTTTGGTAATGAAATCACTGTCCCCATCTTCTTCCCATAAACCAGTTCTCTGTGCCTTTCCCCAAACCAGGCAGAGCTCCTCAACCTGGAGTGTGCTTTATTTCCCAGGGAACCTTTTGTACATGTCTTAATCACATGCATTAGTGGAAGAATAAAAACTGCTGTTATTAGCCTGTTTCAGGGACTGTTGGCACCCAGAGCAAACTCCCCAGCATGCTGCAGAATAAACAACAGGGCCCTCAGTAACACTGGTGTGATTCTCTGGCTGTTCAGTGGGATTTTACCTCAACAGGACCATTCACATGCTATCTCCCAGCCATGTTTACATTAAGTGACTGTCCTTCCAGCCCCCTTGGAGAATCTTATTCACTCATTAGGCTTTTCACTTGGAACCATTCAACCTTGCTGCTTTGATTTTGTAACAGGACAAACTCCAAGTCCTAGCAGGATAAACAAGATTGCATGGCTAATGATTTGTGAGCTTAGCCTGAATGCAATTTACTGCAGAAATTCCAGCCTATGAGACTTTGCGACCTGCTAAGAAAGCACTTTTGGCAGAGGCTGTACAAATACAAAAGAATTCACAGCCTTTGATTCCGGGTTCATATCACTGTCCCAAACCCACAGAAATGTTGGCTTAATGTACAGCTTAAAATTCTAGTGACAACTGGTGGAATGAAACAGGGTTTCACCCCAGTTTGATTTCACTTATGAGGTGTAAGGGATGCTCATTTCTTTATTTTACAAACTATCTGCTTGTAGCCAGAGTCCAAAGATGCCTCACAAGCAAAATGGGATCCTGTCCTTATCAAGCACTAAGTAATAATAAGCATCATTACCTAGTAATGATACTAATCAATGTTAGAACTCTGAGTCAGCTTCATCTCACTTTGGTTCCCTGGGCAGGGAACACGGGGCAATGGTGCAGTGTGTCACATGAAGGTAATCTGCTGGGGCAAACTTGGATTAGGCATTTCCCCAGGAGTCTGGGTTTGTAACTGTGGCTCTGTCCCTTTGGATTTGACCTTGCACATGTCAGTATGCTTGGAAAGAGGAGATAATAATTCTTTGTGAAGAGAAGAGCCTTGAGAGTTTCAAAGTCATTATTTTAAGTTGTTTTTAAGACCCTAAACGTGGTCAGGGTCTGGACACCTTGATGCTGAGGTACCTAATTGGTGGTGCCTCTCCTGACCTCCTCATCTGCTGGAGTTCCCACAGGTGCCAGGAGAAAAAAGCAGACCTACAGCCAAACACTGAAAATCATCAGCCTATCTTCTCTGCTTCTTTATACTGCTGAAAATCTGAGGGCTGACCTGGGAACACAGCTTTGTTTATTTGCTGAGATTCAGAGGCCAGCTTCATTTTATTGATTGCAGAGAGTGTCTCCTCTCATTCATGGATGCTGTCCACTCCCAGATTTTTAGATGGGATGATGAGGAAATGTCTGGTTATTCATTTCTTTGTCAGAGTCAGAAACCTCTTCCAAACACAGCATTAGCTGACACAGGCAGACTGCTAGCTAGACAAACACTGGTCTGCGTGTCGCGTTCGAGTAAATACCTGCATTTGATTCCAAAGGGCTCCATTGATTAAAACTGGCTCCCCCCGTAGACCCGGGGAACAATCATTACAATAGGACACTGAGCCATTAAACATTACTACACAAAAATGCTGCTGGATCCTTTCATGTTTGTTGCTGTTCTTATTATTGTTGAGATCTGGAAAATTACCCATCAATCACTCCTTAAGCTGCTTGTGGAAGTTTTGCTGAACATGGGGTCTGAGCTTGCTGCTGAATTCATTAATACTCGCTCCTGAAAAAGAAATAAAGCCACGGGAAGCCTATTGCACTTCCATTAGGCTGTCTCAATAGCTGTTATTTCCAGCCTGTTTCAAATGCACTGATACTGGCATATGAGATAAGACACATGATTTTGGATTCTTTATTGTAACATTTCCTACAGGAAATTTTTTCAGCACTTTAGATAGATTCACGTGATGTCTGTATCTGTTAATTTTTCAGCCTTTTGTTGCTAGGCCATATAGCAAATACCTTTATAAAAGCCAAAGAAACAAATACAGTTTGCATCAGACCAGGTGTTCATCTAGCTCAGTATCTTCTGTTCAGCAGTGGTTCAGAGTGGATGTAACATATAGAGAAAAGTATATGAACAAGCTGGACAGCCAGTGATACCTCCTTGGTATATACTCTTTTAGCCTCCAGCAATTTGTGGCCTAAGCATAAATCCACTGCAGCTGAGGTAGTTTTGGTCTATAAAACTGAAAACCAGAATAAAGTGAAAGACATCTATCCTTGGAGTAATAGGGTTATTAAAACTTTTATTTGGCCTGTGGCATGCATAGCATCTAACACTTGTGGAACTTAGCAGAAAGTAGTCAGGGATTCTATCTGGCAAAAATGCCTTTGGAATAGGCAGTTATATTAGGAGTCAGATCTAAGGCACTGGAGTGCTGATCTTTTAGGGCTCAGTCTTGCAGTGGGTGGCAGATAAGATAATTATTGGGAACAACAGGTACTAAAGGAGACACCACCTGCCAATTGCAGAATGATAAACTGGGACTGCTGGTGTACAAAACCCAGGGAGGCTATCTCAGAGAGCCAGGGAGAGGAGGGTTTGACCATACAAGGAGGACAGACATGCTCAGAAGAGGATAAGGGCAAGCATTCACAAAGATATATTAACCTGGCTTGAAGAAACTAAAAATGATTGAAGGGAATAGGGAGACAGTGGCAGGAGAGCTGGCATTCATTTTCCCAGGCAGTTTTACGCATGTGGCTTTTCCACCTCCAGCATTCATGAGCTGAGTAGTGCCGGAGTGGCTGAATGGTTAAATCTGAAGATAGAAAAAGCCCCACAGTTGTTGGAGTTTGGATCAAAAGGAGACATTTGCCTTAGTGTCTTGAGATTTTATTTTCTCAGTTCTGAGTTAAATCCCAAAGCAGAAGCTGCTTGTTTCCGTGTTTAGATGTGGCCAAAACCTTATATTAACAGCCACTCCTACAAGAGTTTGGCATACAATATTGTAAGACTTAGGAGAGCAGTGACTCTTGTGAGATTTCCAGAATTTTGTGGAAGGATCTCTTAGATGAACTTTCATTATAATAACAGCATTGAACCTGAACCTGAATTTTAGGCTAGATTTGGTTTCAGATCTTCCAATCATTCTAAAGTTAACTAACTTCCCTTTTCAGCTCACACATATGTACAGAGAGGAAAGCGAAGGAACAAAAAGCCATCATAAAATGTTTGCTAATGAAGGGAATGAAGCACCTGTGATCTCACATGTATTATTTCTATTTTCAAAGATGAATGCAAAGTCCATTGGGTGGAATTTAAACCACTGTCGCCAAGCTAACTGTAGGAACACGGCGTTACTATGGAAAATTCCTGATTAAAGTCTGCAAGAATTTCCTATGCAGAGGCTGTTTATTAATAGGTATCTCAGCCTTGCATCTGACATTGACAATTCTGCCCTTTAAACGCATCATTTTGCAAGCAGCATGATAAAATGCCACACTACTTTTTTTTGTATGGAGAGAGAGCCTGTCCCAGGCCTCCCCCTCAGGCCTCCGCCAGCTGTAACCACTAACAGTTTGCTTTGCTAAGCACAGGAACAAAAACTGCAACCATGAAATTATTTTAACAAGACTATATATGAAAAAAAAAAAAGACAACAACAACATTCTTGGAAAAAAAATAAATTCGTCCCTCTAAACTAATTAAACTGTACTATGTGTCCTTGTGCAGTTCCTGGAGTTTTTCTGGTTCACTCAGTTTCAATAGATGCACAAGGACCGGAGCCAGAGCTCCTGAGTGACTAGTTCAGAACAAAAGCAGGTCTCCTGAGTATTCTTGAGCAGCCAGCAAATTGAGGGAAAGTTATTTTGGGTTAATCAATGTACTTCAGTTGCAGTCACATTTAGCTTCTAACAGAGGAGCCTGCAAACAAGGAATTACTGTTCTGAGCTCAGCTATGGATGGGACTAGAAAGTGTTACTGGCTAGACTGTGCTCTTCTCAGTGCCTTTTTTTTTTTTTTTCCTCCTTTTTTCTTCTGCGTCCTGAATTTGGTTTGGCAGTTTTACGTGTCCTCTCCATTTGCATTCCCCCCCCCCGTTTATTTATTTATTTATTATTGGCACCAGGAGCATGGGAAATTATTGGCAGTTGTTTAAAAGTCCCCGCAGGGGAGAATTCTTGCCATGTTCTAGCCAGGCCTACCGTATGGAGCTAGAGCAATTGTGATCAGTGCTCAGCTTCCCGGCAGTAAAGCCCTGATTTATGCAGGTTTATGTTTATGAGGGCTGGCAGGTGAAATCATTGAGGTGTGGTGAAGCAGGGGGATGGGTACCTCCAGCATCCTGGAGGACAGGCAGGTCTTTGGATCAGGCTCCCAGGTGAGTTTTACAGCCTATACTTTGGTATGTAAATATCAAATGATTTCTTTTGACAGTCACTTCTCCTGTCAAGGATCCTGCTTGTTGGAAAATGGGACTCCCTTCCCCCATGTCCTTTTGCAATCTGGCTGCTGGGTATAAGGTGTGAAATGCTCACAGAGATCACCTGGGTGAGGGTCCCAGCACAAGGGGTGCTGCAGGGTGCTGCAGTCTTGCCTGCCTTCTGCATCTGTTTTGGGTCATCGGTGCTGCCGCAGTGCCTAGACCAGCCCTACTGAGGCTTCCTGGCCCTGTAACCAGAAGCTTTCATAGGTATTTACAGCCCTGAAAACCATCATCTGTTAAATGGACTCCTAAATTATTGCTTGTGCTGCAGTGTTTTATTCATTCAGCCACTCCTTACCATTCGTGTATGTGCTATTACACTACAGAAATGCCATGCGTCCAGGCACTCAGGCTGTGCTGGAAGAACCAGTTTAATAGATCTGTATCTATCAGTTCAAGCAGAGCCACTGCTCTCAGTGAAATCCCCAAGTCCAGCTCCTCCATCCTTTCGGATTGCAGACTGTCCTTCCCCTAGTGAGGAAGGACAACAAAGGCAACAAGACCCCCCAATGCTGATTTTTCATTCACCCTTTCAGAACTTGGTGAATTAAAAGGTTGAGATGCCCAGACCCCACTGAATTAATGCAGGAGTTTGGGGTTCCTGAAGCACAGGCAAAAGGTCTACATGGTACCTAATCTCTTGCAATCAAAAGTTTACCTGGACAGACAAAAACCTAGACAGCTGGAAAAAATCCATCCCAGACAAGTTGGGATGTTTTACCTCCCATCTGTCTTCCTGGTAAGATACATACTGGTGTATATTGCCTTAAAGTTTTCACTTCATGAGGCTGCTCTTCAGGTCAACAGAATACACTGTTACTGGGGAGCCTTCTTGGGTTAAAACAAGTTTTCTTTCTGGTTTGCACAAGCCTGAGCCCTAGTGCAATGTTATTGTGCAACACAGCATTCAGACACCTGGCTGTGCCTCCTTCCCAACCTATGCCTCCCCAAATGGATCAATGGGCTGTTTAGAAGCAGTCCAGCTCTCTCTGACAGGAAGAAGTGAGCCTAAACCATTATTTCATCTCCAGATACCAATGTTTTGCAGTTTGTGTAGCAGGATGACAGAAGTGCAGTGTGCAGAGTCCTGTTGCCCACCAGCATGACCTGGACAGGGTCCCCCGTTAGGCATGTCATCCTACAGAAGACCTTTAATTTAACTGCAGTTAGGTTTAAGTGACGCGCTGCATCACAACCGCAGATCTGTGAGACTGGCAGCACTCAGCCCAAGGAGAGTTAAACCTCCAAATTTGTGCGTGGAGACTCACAGTCTCATAGAGGTAAGCGAACATGAGCACATCCAGATCTATAAATGCTGCTTTTGTTGTTGCTCGTACTCTAAGGATGGGTAGGAACTTCTGTGGGTGAGACCTTCTGTTTCAGAGACTTACAGTCCATCTGCTCTGGAATTACATGTGAACATTTTCTAGTTCAGCTCCTTCTGTTAATTTTTGTTTGGAGGAGCTGTTTAAAAATGTCTTTATCTGGGTTTGCTTATGCCATACTTGCAGGATTCTTGGGTGGAAGCCATGTCTTGGAATCCCATAACTTTCTTAAGCATGTTTTTCAGTGCTCGGCAAGGATTGTCTCTGCTGCCATTATTTTTTTGGCTTTGAAATAAATTTTATCCTTTTGCCATCACTTTCCTTTAGCATCTCTTCTTAAAGCTGTTTTTTTCTAGATTTCTTGATTAAATATATATTCACACATCCTGCTTTCTGGAGTTGCTTCTGAACCAAAACTGTGGACCTGAGTGCTAAGTGTCAGGCTGAGGCAAAAAGCTACGTTGTCTTTGGCATTCACATTTTCTAAGACTGTTTTGTTGAGACCACATCAAAATGCAAAACAGAGATCTGGACCTGTAAGTGTGAAAGCTTGCTTACTTAATTGTAGGTGGTTTTGAAGGGCTGTTTATAAACACTTGAAAACTAAGTATTACAAGAGTTGCTCTGATTTGTTGTGCCAAGTAACAGTTAAACTTTGAAAAGTGTCAGTGATTGAGAGAAATTAAGGGTTTTGGCATTGAGATCAAGCTTTAGTACCTCTAAGCAATTGTATAAGACTAAATCTGTTTGGCCTGAAGTTCACTCCCTTGGTCTGGGGGTTTTACACTACTCACACTGAAGTACTTGGTCTGCCAAAGCAGTGTCAAGCCTTAAGGATTCAAAGCACTTCACAGGGTGTTAACCACACCAGGCCATACCTTTAAGGCAGCAGGAAATTTGTACGACCAACCCCAAATATTCTACACACAGATTTGAAAGCAGAAAAAATTAAGAGTCTGATCTGAACTGGCAGATGAGAGGAATTGACTGCGGAGAGCAATTGCATGTCGTGCTGGCTGAAGCAAAGAAGTACCAGTGTCAGTCGGGACTCTGCTCCCAGCTCTGCCAGTGACTCACTGGGTGACCGCAAGACGAGTCACTTCACCTCTTTGAGCTACAGCTTTTCTAGATGTAGCGTGCTGGCGTGAACCTTAAATAATCAATGCCAGCAAAGCTCTCCTAGAGCCTCAATGAAAAATGCTTCCCGAATATGAAGCACTATGACTGCTGTGCCAGCGTGGTGCAGTGGTTTTGTGCAGAGTCCAGGCGGCAGGAATAGCGAGCGGAGGTGTCTGTCCTGCCTGTGACCTTGCAGTTTCTCACTTTTGGCAATTTAGGTCAGGTCCCTCTTTTTGTCGTCTTCACATTACCTTTACTTAGTTGTCTGTGAGTCTTACTACAATGGGCATTTATTTTATTCCAATAAGTAGCTCTAATTAAATTAAGCTGCTTCTGTGACCAACAGGTCAAATTTCTCAACTACAATTGACATTTACATTCTTATTGTGTCTTCCTTATTGAATTAAGTCTTGATCAAGGAAAATCATTTACTGGGGCAGCATCCACAGAGGGGCAAACCAATGTTCTGTAGCCTGTTCACTGCCTGTGTGGTTTGAGAGGCACTGCAAACCGTAGGAACATACAGGGCTGTTTTCTACAGCCATTTGCCAACTTGTTGGCCAGTGGTCAATAACAATTTTTCTTGACTGTTCAGGTATATTTATTTATAGGCTTGTATGTTCTGACTGTGTCATGGATGGTTGTGATTTTAGCTCTGCCGTTCTCTCCAAGAATGTCCTACTTTGTTGGCAGTTTTCACAGAGGCCAAGGGGAGACCATGCCTTGACAATAAATTATCTTCACAAACTAGGAGGGACTTGCAAGGTCAGAGCTGAAATATGGATATTGTGTTATGTTTATTTTTATGTGTAGTATATATATGTACCTATATTCTGAGTGCTGAAAAACCAAAACCAAGACTTGGTTCTGCAGCCCCCAGCTTCTCCTTGCAAAAAAGAAAAACTTCTGGTTAAAAAATGTTATGAGCTCTTGCTTCTCTCTCTCTTTTTTTTTTTTTTTTTTTTTTAATAGGGATGTTTGGGCTGGGTTTAAAAAAGAAATTATTTAACTTCTGATTTATGAGGCTTAAGGGTCATGTTTTTAAGCTTTTCTTTGCAGTCATGGGACCTAGGAAAAAAAATGAAAGCTAAGACTTTCAGTTAATGAGAAGAGTCCAGGAGTTTAGACTTCATGAGAAATACCAAATTCCACAAGGCTTGCAGGAAAACTGCTAGTGTTGTCAACCCCAGCCATCCCCTGGAGAGGGTTGTTAGGAAACACTGCCTGGGCTTCTACTCCTAATAAGTGAGGATCTTTTAGGGGAACAAAGAGACCTGGCTTTGTAACTCCCAGGGCAGCAGTACACCCCAAACCTCTCTGTCTCTCTGTAAATGAGGTTGTATTACTCACTGCAGCGTTATAACTTCATCCCAGGGAGAGCGCAGGTTCTCAACTAGATGATAGGCTGGCGCCAGTCCACAGACAAACCTTTCTGATACCAAGGGAGGAATTTTAAGCCCTACGGCCCCACTGTGCACATCCACTGCCTGGCAAGGTGTTTATCTGTTGGTCTCCCACAAGCTTTCTCCATCCTCTGGCTTTGTGGCAGGAAGCAGGTCTGGTGCCCCAGCCACAGCTCCATAGCCTGTTTCCTGAGTGGCACCCAAGAGATCACTTTTGCTCCTTCACCAAAACCTTTCTGACTGTTATCAGAGTTCAGTATCTGTTCTCCTAAATGGCACCAGGAAGTAACTGAGCAGAAAACACCTGCACACCCAAAGGCACCACCACTCTCATTACAGCTCAAGGGCTGAAGCAGCACCCGTGGCAGGGATGCTGATGTGACAAACGATGTCTGCGCAGGCAGCTCTTCATTTCTATGGTAACGCTGCTCCTCCTCCTGTTTATGTTCATCCGCCTGTGCACACACAAGTCTGGGTTGTTTATGCCTATCCACACCAACAATTACGCCATTCTCAGCCCTTCACCAGTTAGTCCAAGGGATTAAAAGTGTCCCTTCTCTTGCCATGTTTTAAAGTCCTGTAACAAAGAGGAGACATGAACACTTGGGCTATGGAATTTCTCTGAGTTATTAATTGTGGGAACAAAGAAGCAGGAGGTTTCCTTGCCAGGAGTAGGGCAAGCGGAGCAGGGCTTCTCTATGCAGTAGGAAAAGGTGATGGCTCTGCTATAATGGACTGGTTTAGCCAGCTTTTGATTGTTTTGGATACACTCAGTGATGCTGCAATGACTCAGACAAAATTGCTGCTTTGTCTGAGAGACACGTTTACTTCTCAGGGTAATGAGTTGATCTCTGCTCTGATTAGATTTCACTGCAGTACCAGTGGGTGTTGGCAGGAATGGGAGTGGTGGAAGGCTTAACTCAAAGGAGAGAGCAGAGAGGAACCTGCTCTGCAAAGGGATATTAAAAAAAAAAGCATTAATTGCAGCGTAAGCTGATCATACATAATAGCAACCTCTTTCCACCTTTGCTCAGACAATTTCTTCAGCTTGAAGCAGACTGATCTCTGGCAGCTCTGAAGATCAGCAGGAAGCAAATGTGATTTACAGCCCTACCAACACCTCCTTCTGCCCTCCCACTCCAGCTGTGCTGGGCAGACACATGGGTCCTAGAGGGATGGGGGGTTTGTGTGTGTGTGAATTTTCCAGTGCAGAGGGTACAGAGAGGCTCACCCCACAGCTCATGCCCTGCGAAGGTGGTATGTGTGGTGCTTGTCCGCCTCTGAACATGAAAAGACCTCGGGAAGTTTGGGATGGGGTCAAGTTGAAGTACATGTAGCTGCATCTAGGAGAGGAGCCCAGCGGATCTCACCTGAGCTCCAGACGTTGAAAACCCTGGTGAATGTCACTGCTGCTGTGTATTCATCTTAAATACGATGATTCATTACAGTACATGGGAGAACTTTGTCTCAGGCAAACATGGCATAAAAGTACAGCTGGGTGAATAATACCAGTGACATTTTCTACAGCAATTAATTAAAACTGAAATTCCAGTTTGATCTGGCCGTCTTCAAAGGCCTTCTCCAGGCATTCCCACACAGCCAAGTAGTCTTCACACCAGTATGGGTGGAATTTCTGAGCTCACATATGCAAGTGCTTGTGGAGGAGCAAACTTTATATGGGCTCGCTGTGAACTTTCACAGTGGGAAAACTTCCCAGCAGTTTTATTTCTCACATTACAGAGTGGGAATGAATTTCAGCTGGATACCTGAATATCAGATAATGATTAGAGGGTAAAAAATAAATAGCTTGTCAAATGATTTTGAATAATAGACAAAGATGCTGCCCACTCACGAGCTGTTTCAAATGGAGGAAGAGCTTTGCTTGCCAAGGTCTCTTGCAGCTCATGTGTGACAGGCCAGCATTTCTGCAGGGTGCTCATTAGATGGTTTGCCAGCTCAGGGAGAAACCACGATGGCCCAATCAGACCCTAGCATCAGGGCCCAAATTGTTGGTCACTGCCAACTCCCCCATGACACTCAAATTAACTCCTCCTTGGCCTACATGTGTTGCAAGTTCTTCTCCTCTCCCCTGAACCCTGCAGGCCATAGCTGGGTTGTTCACCCTCTCCTGCCCTTGTGCTGGCCTGGGCTGCCGTTCCTTGATGTGTGCAGAGGGGCAGAAAACAGGAGTGGAGCAGGAGGGTGCAGAGCTCCATGCCCTGCTGTGGTGACGCCTGTCTCTGCCAAGAGTTCCCTCTGGTCCTGCCTCAGGGCTCCTGTTTGGAGCCGTGGTCTTTTCTAGTAGCAGCGTAACTGCATGAGCGCACAGCGCTCCTGCCATCTGTCCCAAACTTGCCTGATAAATAATTGATCACAAATGCTTTGCAAAGCAGCCTTGTGCCTCTGGTAGCTCCTCATCCCAGCACGCATCCTTGAAAAGGATTCCCTTCCATTCCTTTCCAGAAAACATCTAGTGACAGCACTCAGTCTTTCCTAAGCCTTCAGAAAACTTTTGGTCAAGGAGGTTGGTGTCTCCTTGCTTTGCTCACCACCAATGGCCAGGTCAGCTCTCCACTTCTGTGTCAGTATAATACTTTCCACAGCAACCTCCACAGCCTCTGAGAGGTCAGGTCTGTCTGAGTATGAGTCACGCAGTGCTAGCATTGCCACCACGTCGGGTTGGAAATGATATTTGGCCTCTTGACCTTTCTGAGATGCACGTATTTTTGTCTCAAACTCTGCAAGGTACAGGGATTTGTTTCCTGGCTCATCACTTGGGCTGGAGCATCTCTCACCCTCATCCCCCCCTGCTCTCGGGTATCCCAGAGAAATAACTGCCTTTCTACACTATTCCAGTCCTATCTGTCATGTCTGCTAGGCTGTAGAATGCTTAGATCCCTTCTATGTTTTGCCTTCCCCTTCCATTTTAAAAACATTTCCACCCTACACCCCCACCTTTTTTCCCTAGAGCCTCGCTTGTGCTGGTAGGTATCTTGGAGACTGCCCCCTCCCCTTCCATGTAATTCCTCAAAGTCCTCCTAAACCAGAAGGGCAATGAAAACCTCAGCAGTGGTTTGGCATGCTATCCAGATAACCAGGCTTGTTTTCATGTGGTCTTTGCAGGCAACAGGGTGAGATGGTTTGCCTGCAACCCAGCTGTTCTTTCTAGCAAAACCAGAAGATTTGGGGAAAAAAAAGAAAAAAAACCTCTGAAAACCTATTTTGGTTTAATTTTGAAAAAGGCACAGAAAGGTCCAGACCATTTCACTTGACATTTCAAACAAGGCATTTTTTTTTTAAATCCTTGTTTTGACTCATTTAAAAATGTTCTGGAGTTTGGTTGTTATGAAGTCGAGCAGAAAACATTTTTGTCCAATGCCAAGCTGCCTCTTTTTAACTTCTAAAATCTCGGACAAACAAAACTAATCATTCATGTTTACAGAATTGTCAGCAAACTGAAAACTCATTTTCTCTCATGCCCCCTTGCCTGCTGTATCTGTACCCACTTGTTCCTCTCACTCATACCTTGCCATATTTTTGTTGGAAAGTGCTGATACACTTAGTGCAACAGAGCTTCTTTCATTACTAAGGACCATTGGGTGCTGGTGTATTACAATAATAATAATATTAAATGGTTTTGATACACTTCCCTCTGAAGTCAGAAGATGCCTACCATAGTGTTTCTTTCAAGTCACACAATAAAAGATCTCAGAAATTCTCTTTACTGTGGCTTTTCTACACCTGTGCTGCCCAGGGCTTCAGCAAAGAGCTCATTAGCTGCTACCAGAGAGATGAATGCTGGCCAGGGAAAGGGCTGAGTGCCAGCCTGTCAGATGGAAATGGTTTCCAATAATTGTCCAGAGGGCATTTTCTGGGAGCATGCAGTTGTTTGCACGGTGGCACACTCATTTCAGCCTGTATCTGGAATAGTACATTACCACACCAAATCTTGCTGCTGGCTCTTGCTGCTCTCCTCCTCTGCCAATGGGAATTTCTTCTTTAGCATTTATTTAAGAGTACATCTAGCAAGCTCTAGCTCTGAAGCCTAGTGAAAAAGAAAACAAGAAGTTTTACTAGGGCCAGAGCAGCAGAGATGATCCTGTTCTATCACAAAATACATCCGAGTTAGGATGTTTCCCCAAGTTCAGCATCACTGTGCCTGGGTAAGCTGTATGAGCCTAAGAGGGTATAACTGCGCCATGCCTTCAGCTGAGGGCATGTTTCCCATGGTAGGGAAAGCATTTTCTCCCTCGCTCCCTCTCTCTGCATGTTCTCCCTCAGCAGTGACAAACCCAACCACCAGCCCTTCCCAAGCGAGTTTTGTGTGTAAGCACAGGGGACGTGTTTATTTGCCTGCAGAGTAACAAATCTGAGACTTAATCAGGCTTCAATTTCTTTCATTGCCCAAGGAAACCTGCAAACCTTAAATAGCTTTTCCAGTCTTGTTCTTTACATTCTAGAGGGGATTTTTACAAATCACTGAGCATTTTGCTTTGGTGGGCAGGTTAGTTCATGTTGCAGTATTACTGGCTATTGCTGCTACATGGCAAAGGATCAATAGCATTTTCCACTGTGAATGTGCTTTCTCTCTTTCTTCTCTGCCCCCCACTCCCAGCTTTTTTGACTTTGTGGACTTTGGCTGCAAGGCAAGCAGTTCCCTTCGCTTTGGGAAGCAGCTTCTTCTCCCACATAGAAATCTGTTTAGCTTGGGACTTTCAGTGCAGCCTAACGTGTAGGTGCACAAGGCCCCAAAATAGATTAATCTAAATCCCAAAGCAGCTTTGAAAAAATCTCTGTTGAGGTCCCTTTTATCACTTAAGGGACTTAAAAGCAAAAGAAGTTGGTGATGACTTCAGATGCCTGATTTAATGTCTGGAATATTTTAGTTCCTTGTTATTTTATGTGTTTTGATGGAGTGGATGGATGCCTCAGTAACAACTGGGTTAACCACCCAGTCTGCCAAGATAGCTGACAACAGGGTTCAGACCTATGCTGACGTTTGGACAACAGTGTGAGAATTTGGTGGCACTGAATTTGATGTTAAGGCCTGGGTCTGAGAAAAGCAAAACTGGGAAAGAACAGGCAAAGTATATTACCTGGTTCTCTTTTGCTTCACTGTGTCCACAGAAGGACAGGAGACATGCCAGAAGCTGTCACTGCCCCTCTTCTGCTGGACATAGACATGAGTGGGTCAGACTTCTGTTGGGCTGGGGCAGAACACGGAGCTGTTGTGGGCAGCCAAGTCAGATGCAGAAATGCAAAGCAGCAGGAGGACTAAGGCATAAAAGCTTATTACGTGGGTACAGCCAGAGGCAGGTGAGAGAGAGCATTACTTTCCTTGGCAGAAGTGTTTTGACAGCTGTGTGAGCTGGGAACTAGAAGAGCAGGTAGAGCCATGTAGGAGCTGTGGTACCTCAGCAGAGCTGAGCCAGCCCCCGCTGCCAGCATTTCTGTGTTTCACTGCCCAAAACTCCCTACTCAACCCCTTGTCCTCACCCCACATCTTCCACCTTCTTTTCCATAAGCACTGCATGTGAAAGGCATGGATGTGAGGGTGTAACTGGTGGGAGGCTGTGAAGCAACAGGAGGAACCGTCTGAATGGTTTTGAACAGGTAATACCGGTGGCGTTGTGGAAGAAAGCAGAAGTTTGCTACAGGCAAGTCACAAGGCGATTTGTGTTTGGGATAGTTTTCTCAGTGTGGGAATAGAGGAAAGGCTAAAATTGAACATAAGGCAGAAAAAATGACAAGCCTTGGGCATAATGTTGAGTCAAAGACTGAGTGAAGGAGGAAGGCCAGGACTCAGACTGGTAAAGAAGGGACATTAGTACTTCCTGCAAAAGAAAATGTGAGAAGAGAAGGTTTGGGGAAAAAGATCAAGCACTTAATTGCTTGCATGGCATTTGAGGACAGTTGTCCTGTGCTATGACTGTGTGTTACCCAATGAGGCGAGCCTTGGTCTGACTCAGAGTAAGAGCTACAGATTGTTGCTGAGATGGGTAAAACCCACCACAGTCCTCAACTGGAACCCATGGCTAAAAGAGAGAGAGGGAAAACCAGAATCTCACCACTAAGCATCTCCAAACGCAGTCACTCACAGAGAGCTTTCCAAGTAGCTCAGGCAGTTATTCCCAGAGGCAATATTCCTCAGGGGACTGTCAAAACACACAGTCACTCACTCACAGAATTCACTTGCACATAATAACAGGTGAGGAATGCACACAGTAATGTTTTTTTTCTAAAGATAACTAAGAAAAGGTGAGTTGTTTCAGTGGGGACCTGCAGTTTTCACCCCAGTCAACAACAGGACCTGAATCAGGACCATCCTGTTTTGAAAGATGAGCCCTGGGAACAGGAACAGGTATATAACTAAACTGGAAATCATTACAGTACAGGCTTGCATGTATATGGTTTAAAGAAGGCATTCAGGTCAGTCTCCACCCAGGAGGGATCCAAGCACACTCTGTACTGGGAAGGTAAAAGTCTGCGCCAACTATGTAATCATTCTCCACCTTATCATTGCCCTAACATGACTAATGAGCTAGGGACAGTCTGGAGGGAATGAGGAACATGGTAGCAGCAGCAAAAACAAAGTAGCTGTTTGCAACACCTTGTTCTGATCAAGTGCACTGAAATTATGCAGCAATCCATCCTGCAAAGCAGAAGAAATGGCACAGGACTAGGTGTTAGATGATTTCTTTTAAATTCTCCCCCAAATTAGCAGTTATTTTTTCCCATCTGGGGTGGAAGGAGGTGAGGGTGGAGGAGTTGTTATTTTATATTTCAACTTCGGTTTGATCTTCTTGTCTCAATACTTGATTTCAAATTCTCGTAGCAAACCCTAGAAGTCAAAATGAGATTAGTTTTATAACGAGAGTTGCTGGTTTTGTACATCATGTGCTTACTGCATACACATTGGCCTACTGCTTATTGCTTTGATGACCAGGTCTGAACTAGGTAGATTTGTGTGAGCAATCTGCAAGGCAGGGACATGGTATGTCTCCCAGGTATCAGTGCTCCTCATCTTTTCAAGTGGTAGATCCCACAGGCCAGGGGTGAAGATCCTCCTATCCAGTTATTTATAAAGTGTCTTGTGATAGTTCTGTGAGTGAGGGAGAACCTGGCTGTATTGTCAGTGACCAGAGCAAAAAAGCCCTTTCTTTCAGGAACACTAAATTAACTGCAAAATAAATAAATAAAATGAAAAGTCTTCTCTCGTTATTGTGCTGCAGACATCATTTATTAGATGCTACTGTACTGCAGACTCCTTATCTCTCCCTCCAGATAGTGTAAATCAGAACTCCTGTTGCTGACACCCCGAGAGTGTTCTCATCTGTCAGAGATTTAGCTGCCCTTTTCTCATATGTTTTCCTAGAGAGTGATTTTTTATTTTTACTTTAAACCTCAGCACACTCATCATTCATGGCTTACACACTCAGGAAATAAAGGGCCAAGGAGGGATGCTCCAAGGTCTTTTGTTGTTGTTGATGAACGCTTCTTTCGGTCCTTAGTGAGAGGATCTCTGTCAAAGGCAGATGCTTTAGCCATGCTAAATACATGGTGCTTCAAGCAGCGTAAGAGGCAGGGCTCACAGACTGGTTTCTCTCTTCCGGATCCAGCTGCAGTCATCAGGCTTCACCCCCCTGCAATGTAGCTTTCAATATTATTCCTTTAATGGGCTTTAATGATTTTTCCGCTTCTGAAATGTGAATCAAATATGCAAATTACTTTTGAAGGTACTTGGAAAAAGCTGTGATTTTATTTAACTCCAGTGACTTCTCTCCCTGAAAATCAGTGGTACCTCAGCCAGAGGCAGGAGAAGCAGATCCCATGTGGAGGGGTGATCCATCTTAGCAGGCAGTAGATTTGGTGGTTCAACGCTTCTTTACCTCTTGTAAATACACTTTCCATTTGTACTGATGACCTACTGTGTAGATGGGGCAAAAAAAAAGACTTTTAATTAGTGGCTCCCAGCCTACAGTAGGACTCTAGGAAATACGTTATCTTCTCCGCCCAGTGGATCCCACTCCAATAGGAAGGAACTTCATGCAAAGAAGTCCCTTACAGAGCATGGACTTTAAGTTATAACACTGTTTTTTTTGTAATTTTATTTAAATACTTATGTGGGTACATACTTCTATAACCTTTCTCATCCGCCTTCCCTTGTATCTCTCTTGTCAGTGGGTCTCTTTGCCTTAGTAAACTTTGTCTTTCTCTACAGGCACTGCATTGCTCTTCCCTCCCTTAGCCATCATGCTTATGCCATTCATGACATATCTGTGAAAACTGTGAACAAGGAAACAGTTGAGTTTTGAGGAAAAAAAATGACAGTGCCTTGTCTCCAGTAAGACTGTATATTAACTCTTTGGTTAAAAGACACAGATTTTGTTTGCAGCAAAGAGGTGGTTTTAGCTTGATTCTTCCTTTCAGCAAAGGTCCTGAGTAAACCAAATTGCTGTATCTATTTTTACCAATTTTAATCTGTCTTTGAAAGAGAGATGTCCTCAAGTTCTACTGTCCAATCAGAAGAATAGAAAGAAACTTTATGAAGAGCTCAAACAGATTAAAATAAATGTAACATGTTGACAAACTGAGTTGTGGTATAGACATTTAAAACTGCAAATTGATTGTATGTTTTTAGGATGGTGATAAAGGACTATGAAAAATTAAACGGTGCCTAGCTCTATTACAAGTGTTATGACAGCTAAATGACATACATGAATGCTAAAAGGAGGTTTGTTTGTACACACTGTATGTACACATATATATATACACATCACTTTAAATATGACTAGAAGTGTATATTGTATGTGTGTGCTATACACATTCTGGACTGAGATACTCCATTCCAACCTCAGTGCAAATGAACAGTATAAAAAAATCTGGTTTTCATTCTTGAATCTTTCAGAGAGAGTCAAACAGCTGTTTTGTGCCCAGAAAATATTAGTCTCAGGAAATGGAGGGTCACCAAATCCAATTCCCTTTTATGGTGATTTTGATCCAGCTGTATTTAGCTTTCAAACTTTCTTAAAAATCCAAACAAAGCCCCCGTCATTTTAGAAGAACTTCAGAAAGCAGCACTGAAGTCTCCTAGGAACAACTGCCTAATTATCTCTGCAGGTTAGTGTTCTTGTTTTAAGCATCAGTAAAGCAATCTGTCACCAACCCGAACATTTAGTGCCATCATTCCTGGGCCAGTTTCTGGTGCTCAGCAGGAGTTTACTGTTGCAACACATTTTGCACAGAGAGCAGAGTTTGGCTTGAAGGTCTAGGGAACCTTGGATGAATTTCAGCCCACAGCCTACAATAGTAGTAGACTGTGGGACAAGCCATATACACCTCAGGAAAGCTGCCAGCAACAAGAAGAAATAAGACAATGGGTTTTTACTGGTCCGTCAGGTCAAATGTACCACTTTTACTATCCTGAAGAACCAATTATTACCATGTCCAGACATAACAACAGAAGGAAAGCTTATTATTTCGGGTGCTAGCAGATGACCTGGGGACAGCTGAATTGCTTTGCGGCAGGTTTATTGGATGAATTCTGTCCAAGTCAATTGGGTCAAGGTACTAAAAGATGTTTAGATGCTTGAATACTGTTGATACAAGACAAATGAGATTTCCGGTTCTTGTCCAGGTGCTCACCTAGTCTGCCTCCACTCCTACTTGTCAAATGTGTCCTGCTCCCTTTCCTTGCTCATTTTTCGTAGGGTGCCAGGGAAAAAAGACTGTGAGGCACCTGCTTCAGTGCTAAAGAGCCATCTCAAAGATGTGTGTACTTTCCCTGATAGGTCTAAATTGATATAGCAGGAGATCACAAAACTACAGGTTAAATTGGGATGGCTTATAGTAGATTGGGCTGTAGCTACTTTTCCTTACTAATTTTGTCTTGTACTGTAGAATCTGTTTTGTTATTTTTTTGTTGTGTTCTTTTTCTTTTAAAATTATGCCTTTAATGCTATGATTAAAAGATGATTTTCAGAACACAGATTAGTTACATGCAGTGCAATTGGCCTAGGTATGGTGAGAATTTGAAAAACATCTCATAGGCATGCTTATGGAATAGAGAATATGCATTCAAAAAGTACCAGGACACCAGCCTCAGGGATGGTGCAAGTACACTGCAAGAGAGGACCTGCCTTTGCTCTATAAAACTGTGTTGACACTGTAGCTCAGCAAAGGTATTTGTAAACCTGTAAGCATTGTCTGGCTCCTATGATAGTGTCCCACTGTCACGTCATTAAACTTTGGCATTTACTGATAATTTTTGATTTCCATATATTGTTGAATTAGCTATATTCTGCAGCTGAGAATGTTGATAAAAGTGGAGGAATTATTCAGATGCAAGAAGCCAGCAGTCAACTGTCTGTAATACAACCTGGAAACACAATATGGCTTAGAAATCATCTTGTGTGGCCTGAAGGATATAGATAGAATCTTTTATCTCTGACAGATATAGGCCAGAGCAGCAAAGTTCAGATCTAGTTTTGGATCACTGAACTAGTTCAATAATAACCAGCAGGAACCTGACCCCAACGGATACCCTGTTTGTTTTAGAGGTTTTGAAGTTGTGCTTCTCTTGTGCACTTCCACCCCAATGAGACTAAACTACACCAGTGTAAGGTGTAGAGCTGGGTCTACATCTACCATACAGAGAACTGGGGGATGCAAACTGGAAAACCATAGAGAACATCTTCTGCCTTTTCCGTTGGTGGAGTTTAGACTGCAGCAATGAAAGACTCAGTTCTGTAACTGAAAGATTTTTATTACTAGTGGCTTTTAGGGCACCAATATGTTGTGAGGTACTGTACAAACACCAGGGAAGAAATATCTGAAGAAACTGGAGGGGAGAAAAGGGTTAGAATGAGCTGAAAGATCCTCCAAGGTAGAGAGGACTTTGGTGTATGAGGGATACGTGATTAGTGCAAGGGAGCAGTGCCTGAAACCGTGGTGGAGGACACCTGAAATTCCAAACTCTAGCACTGCAGATACTGGACATGTCATGTTTTTGATGTTTTGGTTTGGGGTTATTTTGGTCTCTCTCATTTGAAAATGGCACAGCTTCCATTTGTTTTTCAAAATTTCAATTGTAAACTTCAAATTCTTCTCCTCATCCTGCCTTTAGCTAGGAGATTCTGTGCTTCTTTGAGGTCTGACATGCCCTGGCTTAAACTGGAGCTGCCCTGAGGATCATTTTATATTTAGTAGCTCCTTATGATCTGCTCTAATTTGAAGCATCCCAGACTGCCTGATACAATATTTACCGCAGAAAGCCCTCCCTTGCCTCTCCCAATCACACTGTAATGATAAGGCTGAGCTTGAGAAGGGGCCAGGGCCTTACCCAAAGTGTGCCTGGCTAGCAGAGTCTTGCAGGGCACAGTTTCTAGCCCCTTTATGCCATCAGAGTAACCCACAAGATCTGTGGTGAGTGATGAAATTCTGTCCCGCAAAATCTGTTGCCAGAAGAGCACAGCTATTATATTGTATCATTCAGAATGAAAGTGCTACCTCTGATATTCTCCCCTCATACAATGGGCACTTTTTTCTGCACTTATTACAAGTTGGCCCCTTCTTAGAGCGGCATATTGATTTGGAGAGCTTAAGAGAAAGAGGTCTTCTGCAGAAATGACATAAATGCAAAATCACCTGGAGCTGAGTGTCACCTTTTTAAACAGGGAACTTTCAGGAATCCACTTCTCCATTTTTATACAAAGCTCCTGACTTTAGTATCCAGGTGCTCTGGTATGAGCTCTCCAAGCCAAATCTGTGTGATAGCAATAGCGTGAAGCTCTGACCTGCAGCTTTCCTCTCTCCAATGGGAAAGTCAGCACTGAGACCCACAGCTTTCCCTCCAAACACCCCACTGGGCTCCAGTCCGCAGCAAACACGCCAGTCCCTTTTAAAATGGTCCCTATTTCAAGCCTGCGATGCTTTTAAGGATGACAGCGTGTGGGTGTGAAGCAGTGTATCAGATGGAGCACTGTCTCAGCTCTCAGCATCGTGAGCCTGCAGAATAAAGAAGTGGCACAATATTGCCTCTGTGGAGAGCAGACTTTCCTGGAACATTTGACTGAAGCAGCAACGTGGTAACACAGACTGTGGTCTCTCTAGATTTTGTTCCTGGAAAAGCTGTTCAATTATTGATAAAGGTCACACTGACATCACCAAAAGACAACGAGGCTCTTGCTTGCCTTTAATAATTTCTTACTCAGCATATCTTTCACTTACAGCTCAGCAGAATCGGCATTGCAGACATATCAGCTGAAATACAATATGCATGCTGGACAGACAGACAGGCGACTGCCCAGCTTTTTCATTTGCAAACTAGAAAGGAATACAGAGCTGGCACCTGGGTCGATTCTGCTCTGCAGAATGCTAACTGCCATTACGGAGTTGGCACTACCAGGTTTTCTTTCCTGCTGATAACGTTTGGTCCCTGTTCATTGTTCAGAGCTGCTCTTGAGTTCCTCCTCCCCCACTTATCACATATGCTGGAAAGGAGGATTTCCCAATAATGCTAAAGGGAAGGGACTGATACGAATTCTCCAGATCTAATTCAATTTAACAAGCACTACTCTATCTAGTAAAGCTGCTGCTGTTTTGTTCAAAGTATAATGCTGACAGCTTATGCAGGGAGGAGCATTAACCCCATCTGTTCCTTGTACAAGGTTTATATTCCAAAAGAACTTCTTTAATTAGAGAGAAAGCTTTAAGCCTAAATGTCCCTTTGAGACCTGGGACTGTCTTGGGTTTGTTTCTGTGAACATGCCCTACAGAATCAGCAGCAAGTGGAAAGCGGGGTGAGGTTTTGAAGGACACTATGAGATTCTGGAACTCTTAAACCTGAACCCATAGCAAGTTTGCACCAGAAGTCTGCCACCTAAAATAAATGCAAATGAAGAGTCCTGTTTTAACCTGTTCTATTGTTCATAGACATTTCTGAGTCTCCTGGTAGTGGCTGCCATTCACCTAACTAATGGGATCACTAGCTGCCTGTGAAGTAAGGAGACTAAGTTATTGACACTCATTAGAAAATGGAAGAGAGAGTCCCTTGTGTCAGCAGATCTGAATGTCAGGCAGGGCTTTCCCATCAGTTTGAAAACATGAGACCTGTAACTTCCCAGAAAGCCCTGGCAGTGCTGCAAACTCAAACCTGTGTGCCAGTGTCATGCCTGGGGAAGGGTCAGGCTGGCCATGGAGTTTCACTTCAGCACTTCCATTTTGCCTGAGGCCTCTGCAGCCTCAGAAGCTGTCAAACCAACTGCTTTTCCACTTCCATGCAGTTTTAACAGCAAGAGGTACATGCGTGTTTAAGGAGCCTGTTTACCAAGCAAAGGTAAACAGTCAGGTTCCATTTTCACAATTACTCCTGTGTTAGAGGTAGATGCAAACACTGGGTTGCCAGCGCTACTGCGTCAGAGATGCAAACAATTTTCATCAGGGTGAAAGCCCGGATGATACCACCATGGCAACCAATTTTAAATAGAAACAATAGGCCAGCTCCTTTGCTGAAATAAAGGTACAGGACCTGAGGATCTGGTTCCATATTCCTACAACAGACGATACAATTTTTGAGCATTCCTGTTTTCTCTATTTTTATTGCTTCTTTCCTCAGAGCATCTTAGCTTTTTGCTTGTTTGCAATTTATATGCACTAAATACTAACGGAATGAAGCCATCTCTGTGGGGCTAGCAGCAGTCAGAAAACAGCATGGTGGATAAAGGAGTTCTTGCCAACTTCTTTATCTTCCTAGTTACAGAATCTTTAAGTCCCATGCAGAGAAGTCAGTCCAGTTTTTCCCTTGAAAATCTCCAAAAAATAAAAACCATGTCATTAAATGAAAGATGAAGTGCTGAATCATGCCTCCCACGCTTTAGGACTTGTGTTCCACTGGGTCTAATTATTTCACACTTGATACATAAATCTTTGAGCAGTCTCTTCCAAGAATATTCACGGTGAGGGTTGAAAAAGAGAAAGTTCTGATGAACAGTCTAACATGGGGACAACATTTCTGGTCAAGCTCACTGGAACCTAATGTTTACTTATCTCATAGGAATGGGATTTTAGTTGGCCCCAAACAACCTCACGCAAACTTGAAATTGCCATGAGAACAAGTACAGTCGATATGCAGCTCACTGAATGTATAGAAGCTGCAAGAAAATGTTGAACATATTTTTAAGCATTTTAACCAAGGTCTTTTGTGTATCTGAAATGAGGGGGAAATATGTTAATATGTTAAAAATCCCACCAGATCTCTCTCTCCCTTGTTGCAGCCAACATGCCCTTAAGAGAGTCAGTGGGTGAAGAAATAGGAAACTAGTTTTTGCTTTTGCTTGTGTATTTGGGATGGCGAGTTACTATTAAAAAAAAAAGATTACTAACCTACAGCAAATTCAGGAAGGGTACAGATCAAGTACTCCACAGCTCTTAATTCTGAGAAGGAACTTCAATGCTCTGGCATTGTTTTCCCCTGTGCCACTCTTATCTGACAGGTAGTATCAGTTGCCAGAAACGATGTGGGTTTATTCTGTACTTTGTATTCTTATATAAATGGAGCTGAATACTTGTCATAGTCCTTTGGGCAGGGCTCCTTACTGCTGCAGAGTTTAATATTGAGATTGGCAACACTATGTTAGCTGATGTAATCCGTTCCATTACAGATATTTATGGCACGCCATGTTACAATACAAAGGCAGAGGTTTAAAGACTAGAAAGATGTGACAAGCCAAAAAAGACAATACATTCAAAACTGAGGCTGACACTGCAGGGGTCTGTTCCCCTCACTATACATTCACAAAAATGTATTTTAATGCCATTAGGAGCATACATGATGCAAAATTCAGATCAGGCATAAAGCAAATGGTAACCCCACTGATGGCAAACAAAGTCACTGTTATAGACCCTGCATCTGACTGCAGATCTGCCTTTGACATTAGCCAGTGATTCACGATCACCAGCATGTATTGTCCAAAGTCACTCCTAGGTTTCTCCATTCTTTGGCCAAACATCACAAGCTTTGGCTTATTGTAACACAAAGGGAAGAAGCAGCATAAAGGAGTGTTTGTTCCTCTTTCTACCAGCCTCTTCATACTCCTGTAGCAGCCCAGGAGCTGATACAGTGATCTGTGAATTATTACAAGTCAGAAAACTATGTGCAGCCTATTTATGCTTTCAAAGTCCTGGATATTTCCTTCTTGAATTTCTTGCTTACCTCTAAGTCTCATCAAACCTCATCAAGCAGCTCTTTCAGATTTGAGGGTAGAAACTGAGTGACTCCCTGCCTGTTAAGGTGCCCATTTCTTTGCTACAGCTCTCCTGGAGGATCTGTGTCATCTGTTGTGTGGAATCAGCACTTTCATTAGTTTTAACGGAGTCTCTTCTTGTGGAAGACACTGGAGAGGCTTCGCATGTAACTGAGGAATTTCTATTACAGACCATCGAGGAGATATGCACCCCATATTGCCTGGTGCTTGTGATCTGAAGTGAAAAAAAAAGTACTGATAATGTGGTATGAATGCAGTAATGTGTTTTGGATATGGATAAGCCCAACTCAAAAGCTTGTTTCCCTGAATTTCTTGAAGTTTAAGGGAGGTTGGAGCTTAACTGGATAGTCTGATTTTGTGCTTTATTTTATTTGTTATGGAAGCGGCAAAATTTGCTTTATGAAACAAATGTTGTTTGCCATACCATTAAATCAGTTTCTTGCCTTTTGCAATGGCTTCTCAGTGCTGTTGGTAAAAATAATGTTACTTTTCCAGTATATCATGTAAAGTGATTTCAGCTGCTTTTTTTCTATTCCTGACCTCTGCAGTGCTTGCATTTTAGACAGTTTTATACACTTATTGATTACCTGATGTACTGTTGTAATTTCTAGGAAGTAAGAACATAGCCCTTAAATCATCCAGACTCTGAAATGTTTTAATTTCCTCAAGTAAATAGAGCATATTTTGCCAGGAATCTTAAGCGTATGATACATGAATCTGATTCCACTTTTACACAGGTCTTGTATAACTCCCTTCACTTCAGTGAAATTACTCCTGATTAGCATTGAGAAACAGGTCCAGAATATGGGGAGGAGAGTGGGTTAATGCCATTTTTTCTGACACTGAGTGCTTTAAAAGCACTCTGAGACTGTAACCCATTACCATTTTTCAGTAAGTGCCCTCGGAGAGGATCGGGAAGAATTGAAGAGATTTTAACCAGTAAGTCACTTGTGGTCTTTCACAAAAAGAGTAGATATTTAGCCATTTCTAGCTACTGGATATTTAGTGATTATGTATAGTCAGTAAGGTGGTGGTCTCAGCTACCATTGGACAAGTGTCCATACCACAACTGGTGCTATTGAATTAGCTCCCTTGCTGGCAGTCTGGAAAGAAGGTAAATGGAGCGTGGGTTTGGTTCCTTCCCAGGCTTTACAAGTTTTCCTGTCAACCAGAAAGGAAAGAGTTTTATAAAAATGCTTTACAAAAGTGTATTATTTGCCTCACCTAGAATTATCATGCTCCAGTGCCTCAATACGATGGCTGATCGTCTCTAACAACCCCGTCAAACTCCCACACCGTAGATGACTGCTACAAGTTATAAGCACTCTCAAAATAGGGCTGGGTTTTCACAGTGATAATTGAGAGCCATAACTTTCTACCAGGGAGGCTCTGTAGGTGGGAGCAACAGCAGAAACAGTAGTATCAACAGTGTTGAGGCTTTTACCAGGATGTTATCTAATTTTATTATAGTATATATACTGTAATCCTATCAATGTTTAGCCTTTATTTAGTGGATGTCTCCTGTACACAGTTATGGACCCATCTCTTTCCAGTGTGAGAAGAACTCTTGGGGAGCTAAGAAAAAGACTTTGTCCCTATGAATGCTCCAAGACCTGGTTCAGGAAAATGTTTATATTCAGGACTGTGCTTAAGCTTTATGGACATCGTTGAATTGTGCTGGCTTCAGTGAACTGATGACTAAAAAAAGGTTTTGTTTTCCTTCAAAAGAACTGAAAAGGTTACTTAGTGCCACCACTACTAAGGAAAACCTTAACCCACCACCAACCACTCATTAGTTCAGTTCTGATGTAAATATCAGAATATTTAAATGCATGTTAAATAACGAGAAGCTGAACATACCAATATTGTCAATCATTGTAAGCAATAATTGTTGTTTTGGGACTACATGGCCAGAAAAACTGAATCAAAGAACTCTTAAGGGTCACGTTCTTATCTGGTACACTGCCACGTCAAGCAAGTAACGACAGAGTTGCACTGCGACAATTGCTGTTGAGATCAGAATCTGCATATAGATATTGTGTCTCAGGTTCTAAAAGTAGTGTTATACTTCAAGTCTAAGAGAAAATAGAGAACAAAAACCACCATTTATGGCTGCACATTATAAACATGCCTGTGTGCTCCATTTAAGAGAATAATCTGTAAATGATGTATTATCAAGAAAAGTTTTTTGTTTGCACTAATCAAGCCTTAAACTTGGAGGCATAATATGGAACTAATTATTTTAAACTAACTAATCAACATGTTTCATTCATAAGTTGGGATTTATCAATATAGCACATGAAAGGAGAGAATGTATTATTATTTCAATTTAGATAATATGCAAAAAGCACTGTGTTTGTAATGACCTGCTTTCACTGAATATAATCAAGCTCCAAAGCTCTATTACAGGCTGGAAATAGCAGCAGCTTACTTTAATGAGATTTCTGGCTCTGGGCCCCAGCTGTTCTGCGCAAGGCGCTCCCTTTGCTCTATGACCTACCAATATGTGCTGTCACCAGTAATGAGACAGGACCTACTTCCTAACACGGGGAAAAATTGGAAAGCATGAGTTCATTCTACTCTGTCGGTGGAAACACACCCTCTTTCCCCTGCAAGGCAGAAGGAGGGGAACAGCGAATATGCAGCATCTCCCCCCCTCACCCCCAACTTCCCTTGCCAGTGGAAATATGACATGAAAACCCATAAGGTAGAGAACTCAAAGGTAAGATTGAAACTATCTTCTTAACTTGTCCCCTTAGCACACAGAAAAGCAATATTCATTAGGCACATACAGAATATGTGAAGTTACTCCACTCCTCTGTGAAGGACCCCAGCAGAGGACTTTACATTATCTGCAAGGCATGGGGAAGGGGGAACAGTAGCAGTCTTAGGCTCTGAATTTTCTGGATTTTGTGGAATTATGCTCATCTCAGAGCCGTGTTGGGAAAGTGCCAGGAGCCAAAGAGCTGCACTTAATTTGCCTAAAATGGAGCAGATTACCACTGCTCTCCTTTTTAATAACGGAGAAGCAGCCTGGAGACTACAGATTCCAGCAAGCAATGCTCCAAAACGGGCCAAGCAGCCCAGGTGCTGCACTTGAGACAGAGCATTGAGAGCATCACACATCCATCAGGACCCGAGGGCTGAGTCCTGAAATGCTGCAGTAAGGGCTACTGTGACTTCCAGGTGGAAAAAAACCCCACTAATCTCATTTTGATCACTCTGAATTGGACTTTTAATATTGTTCTCTTAGCTTTTTTATTATTATGTCCCACAATTTTCAGAAATGCTGTTCTTGAAAATGTTTGATTAGCTAACATTTAGGGGGTTTATGCTATTTTTATCCTTAAGCTGTCACCTGGGTTCATTAACACTTTGCACGTGAATCTGGTTTTTTTTAGGACAAGAAGCCAGTGTTTTTTCCCCTGAATAGCATTGTTAAGTATTTCAGGAATCTAAAATCCACAAACTATTTCTGTGCCCTGAATACAAACCTCTTTGGAAAAAGCCAATGAACATTTTAGTCAGAAGATTGGAAGGTGTGTGCTTAATGCACTTGGAAATTAAATGATTCGGTGCTTTTCAATTTGTCTTTTTGCCCTTCCCAAATACCCAAAGGCACTAGCCCACTTTGTAAATGAGCAGACTATGAAATCTTATTTTGAGAAATGAAGGTGTCACTGAGTTGCAGTTAAAATTAAACCTAGCACCAGTGCACTTTGTAAGCCCTGGCTAATTGGCCCTTGCAACAGCCCTGATGCACTCCTCCTTTCTTAACAGGAATTAAATAACCAGTTATTTTATTCTAGAAGTGGGAACAAAACCCCCATTCAAAGCCCAAGAGATTGAGAAGCTAAGTCTCCATAGCATAAACAGCTTCTTTCCTATTCAATGCACTCAACAACTACTACCTTCCAGATGCCTCTTGGCCAACTGGTGGGTGCCCGTGGACAGGCTGTCCTGGCATGCCAGGGGCTGGCTCACCCACTGTGCTCAGGCTCAGCCTGTCGAATATTTGGAACACGGTACCGTGGCTGTGCCCAAGGCCCTGCCTGCAGGCCAACTGTGTTCCTGGCAGACAAACTTGTCTTGAAAGGGTTTTGGGGCAGCCCTTAGCATACAGACCAGGCGCCAGAGAGCTCTCTCCCTCTTGCTTCCCTCATGGATGCAATGCTGTGAGGCAGCTGCGATCAAAATTTAGAACTTTCAGCTTCAGAAGTCCCATCTTGGGCACAGAGACACATGAGGCTCTCTGTGAAAGCCTGCAGTGGGCAGGCAGATACCCCTTGTGTGCTTTTTTCCTTCTACAATTTCAGAAATAAAGTTAGAAAGTTAGGTTTCACATTTGTATTGTAAAGCTCTGTATCTGTGTGAAATTTTTTTGTTCGGCTTGAGGAAGTGGTATCCTTCATTGAAAAGGAAAAATGCATTTCCAAAGTCCACACTGGCAAATTTTGAAGTACAGTGGTAAGAATACCACTGCCTTCACAACAGTACCTATTTCCTCTTCTAAATTATTTATGTATTTATTGTATTTTACATGAGCCATGGAAGCTAGAGGCATTTCTGCAGTGTCAGGTCATTCTAAAGTAGATTCCATACAAAGAATAAGGATAGAAAATACAGTTTTATGTAATATTGTTCATTAATATTGCATAATTACTGCACACAAAATAGTTCTCTGGGCAGTGGTAAGGGTTTTTTTCATAAAGACTAAAGAGTCCAAGGCAATGTGTTCCATTAAGCGCTTGCTTAACATGTGAGGGTATATCCATATATATAGTACCTTCATCCAGTTGCAGAAAAATGAAGAAGTCAATTAGCCAAATGAAGTGATTAGCATGTATAATGTTTTACACAAGAGTTAGATGGTGTACCTGGTTTATAAAATCATAGGTTGATATCAGAATGACCAAACCGAGACATGATCTAGAAAACAGCAGCGCAGCTGCATCAGCACAAAGACGAACTGTTGGATTTTCTCTGCGGCCAACAGAACATTTTCTGCAGTCTTTCAAAATTACCCTGAAATGAAAAAAAATATCTGTCCATGTAGGCTAATATTAGCTACTGACAGCTTGCCTGGAGTTTTTAACTCAGCCTTCCTGGAGCAATTGTTTAGGATAAAATGTTGATGCAGCTTTTCAGGTCTGTTGGTTGTCTTTATTACCATTGAATGTGAGCAAGTCCTGCATCTTATGTGATACATTAGACCTAAAGTAACGTGGAGGAATATGTGAGTGGCTAATAATGCCATAAATGATCCCTTTGAATTCCAGAACAGTCCAGCACACCCTTCCTAAAGACCTTGTGCTGTCAGTATAGTGTTAATTTTAACTTCTAATTTGATTTACTAAATTGTGTTAATATGCTGTAGACTGTTGTACGGACAAGATGTAACAGCCATTATTAATATAAAACCGGAGATCTGGACATCCTGATAGGGCTTTAGACATTCAAGAAAACATCAAGCCGTGTTATCAAGTTCTTGATACATAAGATGCAGATGATAATTCTGCTCCTAGAAAAGAGATTCTTGTCCTCTTCCTGCTCCTTTTTTTTTTTTTTTTTTTAAGGCAGATGACTTTAAATGTGTGGCAGTGAGAGTTGAATTCTCAGTTTCCCCACCAACAGTGTTAAATAGGTGCATCAGTCTGATGTTTCTGTAATCGGCAGTGTGTGCAGCGTTAATGTTTGAAGTTCATGTGTTGAGTCACCGAGGGTTCACCTTTCTTTCCAGATGACACTGTGACAGCTGCAATCAGCAGATGCAAGAGAGCTGACAGTCCTTTGATTTTAAAAAAAGAGGGTTGCTGGCGAGGCATTTTCCATAAGGAGTTCCTTCTAAGCTCTGTAAGTCATTTCACTTCTTAGCTCAATAGGACCTTGATTTGATAACACTGAGGGTGTATCACAAACTGCACATCTGCTCTCCCGGAATCTCCCAGGATGAGGAGTGTGACTGAGCTGGAGAGGCTTCTTCTTGGGGGTTCCATTTTTTTCAGATCTAGTTTATCTACAAGATAATTCTATTAAATTATTTTTAATCATTTCACATCTTGTGGACGATATGACCTTACCAAGGCTATGCAGTTTGCAGTTCACGTGACAAAATTACTCTGTTTTGCTCTGAAGATTTTCCCCTTTGCTGTTTCACTGAGTGTGTAACACGGAGGGGCTGAATGGGCACTACACCAGATGCAAGCAAACCACAGATCTCAAGACTGTTTCTGACTGAGTAAAAGTGAGCAAACAGATTTTTCTGCATCAGTTCAGCCATCCTCAATTTTTCCTGTGACTTGAGCCACAGTCAAGCACTCCTTGGGTGATGTGTTACAGTGAGACTGTCAGGCTAAGACATCTAATCCTCAGAGGAGAGCAATATGTTCCCACTTGTGATTTAGTCTCATAGTGAAGAGGTTGTCAAGGGGTTTGCAATCCTGGAGACTGGTTCAGGGCAGAGCCTGGTTAGTGCACAGTGCCATTGGTAGTCATTAGCTAAAGCTGCCTAATGGTGTCAGCTGGAGTGGCCAGGGGAATCCTCTCCTGTAAGGTACCAAGAAGAGTTAAATTGCTTCCAGAAATGAAACCATTAGATGCTGATAGTGATTAGTGGAAGGTACCATGATGACTAAAAGGACTTCAAGTGTAATTCAGTCTGAAACCCCTTTCAGGTGACTGAGCTGCAGGTACCCATTTGGTGGATGTGGCAGCAAATCTGGGCACTTCATCCCACTGCTCAAATCTCACAAATGCCACTGAGAAAACTCTCCCCTTCCTTCCCATTGAAAATATTATTGGATACTTATTGTTAAGGTAAAGGGAAACTTAGGATTAAATTTCTAAATTAGTTAGATTCACATTATTTTGATGGTCAAGGTTTCGGTTTTTTTTTAATTATTTGGATCTTATGTTTGAAGTTTTATCCAGAAGTTATGTCATGGCATAAGCTACAGGAAAATCAGTGTCTCACTACACGATAAAGGGTTAATTTGACTGTACAAAGATTTGAGCTTATAGCTTGAGTGATTTAAAAAATCGTCCTTATACCGTTAGCTCTCTGCTGAATTAGAACAATAAGAAAGTGTTTAGGAATGCTTGTCACTGTTGTAATGTGTCTGTAATGAAAAGTAACAGCAATAATATCTTCATCACTCCATGGAAACTAGGTTGGGTTTGCAGTGTTAGACAGCTGGGAAAGGAAAATTCTCGCCTGTAAAAGAAATGCAATTCTATTGCTATTAAAAGTAATGAATTTTAAGATTTTGGACAAATTTTTAAACTAATAATGTAGTTGATTTGATTATTAGTTTCTGCAAAACTTGTGGCAAAGAAACCAAAAAAAATCCTGTTGGTTTTCATGCATTCCACATAAAGCTTAGACACATTATTTGAAACTCTTTTTATGTCATTGAGCCACCGAAGTGGCAACTTCCTCACAGGCTGTTAAATGCACTTATTTATAGACGCTTCTGACTTTCTTCAGTGATTTATTCTTCTTTGCAACTAATGTAGTGATTGCAATCCCTGCATCTTGCTCAGGCATTTTTCCTCAAAGAGGTCGACTGAAATGACACAGATTCTGCTGGGCAGCTGATACCATTACAATGTCAGCTGTTAAGAAACCTCCCATGGTTTCAGCAAACCATGTTTGTCAAAGTGATTAAAGTTAGATTTTGGAAGTTCTGCTCCTATCATTCCAGTTGATCTGCATCTACCCTAATGCATTGCAAGGGTGTGCCTGAAATTAAATTGAGGCCATCTACTCAGTCTTTCCCAAACCATTCATGTAATAGCAATGTAGTGCTGGAGCCAGGCTCATAGCTTCTTGACAGAAGTGCTTGTTAACCCTGAGTCTGATGATGATGATAATAATAGGATGATGAGAAAAATACAGAGGAAAATAATACTTAGTATCAGATGGGCTCGCATACATTGCAAACAGTAAACAAAAGGGAAAATTATAACCCAGTAATTACATGTTCACGAACAATGATGTTTTTCCCCATATGTTAACAAGTCAATTTTCACACACGGAAACAAGGTATATAGGATTGCAAAGAAAAAAGTTTACTTAATACCACTTTTGAGACATACTGTGTTTGATAAAAGTAACTGTATCATCCAAACTTACAATCAGGTGACTGAGTAGGCTGGAAAGAGTCATGGAGGAAGTAGTAGTGGACACCCCATGACTAAATGAAAATTATTCAGAAACGTTTCTGCATGCTTCCTTTTTCATGTGATTTTTCAACTGCTTTACCTACATATGGCTATTTTAATGTCACCTTTTTTTGTTATTTAATTCTGAGCTATATTTTTATTTGCATATTTTAATTTGTAGATGTGCAAAAAGGGCACCCATCCCAGAAATGAACTCTTTTACAAAATGGATCTGTAGTAGACAAATGTTTTGATGTTTGCCTGCGAACAATCCACATTCCTGTGCAAGAATAAATTTTAAAGCACACGTGTTCTGGACCCATGGTTGTGCCCATAGACCACATAACTGTAAATACAAGAAGCCAATCTAATGTGCAATGTGTGGTGTCATCCATCTGGTAAGTGCAGTTGAAGTAAAACTGGAGTTTCACTTTGTGTGCGTGGCAGCTGGGGACAATCAAGCCCATTGCTTTTATACAGATTTGCTATGCGTGATGAAGTAATAATCACTAAATGTTTAATAAATAAGATAACTATATAAAATACATGCTGAATTAATATTTTACATTGTGCAACTTGCTGTAATACGCATTCACTTTCAATCCAGAACTCCCTGTATTAGAAGCCAAGGTCTTAGTGTTAGTTACTGGGACAGAAGTTCTTGCTGGGGCAATCTTTTCCGAAGGTACCACGTGCTCAAGCCAGTTTTACACCAGGCTGAGGTGAAAGTTTAGTGGTCCAGGAGACACTACACGAGTCACAGGAAAGTTCAAGACATCAGAGTAAGGCAACAAAGGTCCTCTCTTCCCACCACCACCACTCCAGCTCTGAGAGCTCCACTTTAGTGCAAATGCATCTCTGTAATGCCCTTCCCCATAAACACCTTTATTTATAGTGCTTAAAATGTTGTAATGGCCTCATTCATCCGTCATCCCGAAAGACGAGACTTGCTGGCTGTCACAGTTTGAACCTCCTGTCCATTCATTGACAAATGCATCTGAAAATCAGAAAAATCCCCCTTCAGCCCATGTCATAAGCAGCAATGGGAAGGACTTGGCCAGCACAGGTTGAGCCCTGCAGTGGAAACCATCCCTGAATAACTCTGATTTACTAACCGTTTATTTGCTACTGTCTGTATGTATCTTTCATTAATTCAATCTTTGCTGTTTCTGATAAACCCAGTGTAACACAAGTTATTTGGGAAAGCCTTTAAAGTACCTCAGTAAGCTGGAGATTCAAAAGACTTTCAAAAAGGCAATCTCAGAAAATTCCCAAAGTTTTTAACATATTTTTAATACAACCCTCGGTCTTTGTATCCGAGTTCCATGTTTCAAGAGCTAAAAAGCAAGCAGAAGTCAAGTATTGTGGTACATTCTCCATAGAAGTTGCCCTCCGATTATTTTTTTATACTATTTTGCTGACTTTCTGTTCTACCAGCGAGACGGCTCAAGCCTGGGCGGTTTAGGGAGCGTATGGCTCTCTAGAGGGGCCTCAGCCCTTGGGTGCTGAAGGGTGTTCCAAACAGGCGGTGTTTTGGGTACGGTTTGATTTTTAAACATTACCCACGATATTGCAGCAGGGAATGACTGTCCACGGGCACCGGCCTGGGGGGCCCACGACCAGCTCGGCCTGTCCGGGCCCGGCCCCGCCGCCAGCCCTGCGTGCGGGAAGCCGCCCTGCCCTCCACAAAGATGGCGGCTGGCGGCGGGAACCGCGCTCCTCAGTCCAAGATGGCCGCCCCGCCGGCATCCGTCTGACCTTTTGCCCATACTTAGGATGGCTACCAAGCTGCGGGCGACGCGCCCACAACAAAGGTGGCCGCTCAACCCGCGGTGTTCCGCGCCCCTACCAAAAATGGCGGCGCGAAGCGGCCGCCAGCGGG
>VZZY01015474.1:245880-264030 GCA_013400335.1 Eurystomus gularis
CCGCCGGGCCCCCCCTCCGCTGCGCCCAGCGGCCGAGAGCCTGGCCCGTAGTCTCCGGGCGATTTGGGAGAACCGGTTAAACACCTTCCATGGGGGAGAGAGGAGCCCGGCCCCCCGCCGCCTGCACCTTCCCCTCCCTGCCGGAGGCTGCTCCTCTCCTGAGGTAAAAAGAATTCCCTCCTGCCTTCCCCGACACCAGGACTCTTGCGCGGGAGGGGGGACACCGCGGGGGCACCCCACAGCGAGCCGGGGCCTGGCCAGCCGAGCCTGCCTGCGCCGCCCGCCCCTGCCCCGCTGGATGCCGAGTCCCTGAGGAGGAAAAACGCGTATCCACCCGGCCCTTCGGGCAGGGACTCGCTCGTCTGCAGGGAACCGCGTATCTCGGTGGAAGGAGGCGAGCCCCGCACCAGAAACCACCCTCCCAGCAGCAGTGGGAGCAAGAAAATCTCCTTCCCCTTCCTCCCGCACAACTCGCTGTTCCCTCCCTTCCCTTTTCGCGAACGCTGAGTGCTGATTTCTGAGATGAAAATCTTCCTCTTCGGACAGCCGGGACTCGTATGAAGGACACGCAAATTATTGGATCATAAATAAGAAGCGAGTCTGGCGAGCTCAGAAACCCTGCCCAAAAGGAGCAGCATCAAGAATCCACCCTTCTGCACAACTCACTCCCCACCCAACACACATAGAATACTAATTTCCTGAGATAAGATCTTACCCCTTTAAACAACCACACACACGCACGCACACACACACAGAGTGTATATTATTACGAAGTATAATAGGTTAAACCCTGCAGCACGGGAAAAAGCCTCTTCTGTAACTCACTCCCCCTTTTCACCCTTCTGAATGCTGAGATCCTGAGGTAAATTTTTCCCTTACCCACAGCAAAGACTCTTTTTGAACAGGACAGAAATATATATTAGATTATAGAGATGTATTAAATTATTCCAGATTTAAATCTATTTTTTGCTGCCAAGGGGTCGGGGAACCAGACGTCATTGTATATTATTTTTTTTTATTATTCTCTCTTAACTCATTTATGGATGAGTCAAGGCTGCTGAGGAGGAAAAAAACAGGATAGTTAGAATCTCTTTATCCTTATTCCCCAGCAGCTTTTTCTCTCGTTGCTGTACATTTCCTTTAGAAAAAGGAAACCTCTTATTTTGTGAACCAAAGATTTATTTTTCCCTTCTTCCTGGCCAAAGGAAGGAAACGGACGCAAATTGACACATTTAAATAGTTGAAGAGATCTATCTTTTGCAAAAAACAAACATCTTTATCCAAATCTGAAATAAATAGCGTGGAGGGAGAAACTGGAATATCTAGCTAAAAACAGGATACTTGCTAATCTCGCCTCAGAAGAGGACGAGGTAAACACTAAACATCAACTTGTTCTTATAGGGAGGATTCAAACCCTAAATATAATAAATGGGGGATTACGGGTTTGGCGTGTTAGTGCAAAACAACACTGGAAATAAGTCAGCTTTTCCAGTCAGATTTCATCCACATCTGCAGCCTCCACACCATCATCAAAATGCAACCCCCAGCCCTGCTGCTTTTATAAATAATAACACAGCTGCCAATGGCAGTAGTGCTGGGTCAGCTTGGCTCTTTCCTGCCCCAGCTGCCCATAATATCCAGGATGAGATTCTGGGGTCAGAAAAATCTAAAACTCAGCAACAGGAAAAGCAAGAGTCCCTAGAAAAACAGCAGCTTTCCCCTGGTCAAAGTCAGGAAGCAGGCATGCTCTCTGAACCTGAGAAAGCTAAAACTGAAGAAAATCAGGGTGATAATTCTTCAGAGAATGGCAATGGAAAGGAGAAAATAAGAATAGAATCACCGGTGTTAACAGGATTTGATTATCAAGAGGCTTCAGGGCTAGGTACTTCGACGCAGCCCTTGACATCCACTGCATCTTCTCTGACTGGTTTTAGTAACTGGTCTGCAGCTATAGCTCCATCTTCTTCTACAATAATCAATGAAGATGCAAGCTTTTTTCACCAGGGAGGGGTCCCTACTGCCTCAGCTAATAATGGTGCTCTGCTGTTTCAGAATTTTCCACATCACGTCAGCCCTGGCTTTGGTGGTAGCTTTTCCCCCCAAATTGGACCCCTCTCTCAACACCACCCTCATCACCCCCATTTTCAGCATCATCACAATCAGCATCAGCAACAGAGGAGGTCTCCTGCAAGTCCTCATCCTCCTCCATTCACACATAGAAATGCTGCTTTTAATCAATTGCCTCATTTGGCCAATAATCTTAACAAGCCACCTTCTCCATGGAGCAGCTACCAAAGTCCATCGCCTACACCATCTTCGTGGAGCCCTGGTGGCGGTGGATACGGTGGGTGGGGTGGGTCCCAAGGTCGAGACCACCGCAGGGGACTGAACGGAGGGATAACACCCTTGAACTCCATCTCACCCTTAAAGAAGAATTTTGCAAGTAATCATATCCAGTTGCAGAAATATGCTCGACCCAGCTCTGCCTTTGCTCCAAAATCGTGGATGGAAGACAGTTTGAATAGAGCTGACAACATTTTTCCTTTTCAGGTGAGCATACTCTGTTATATCCGTAAGAAAAATAACATGTAAGTGCATTAAAACACCCTGGAGAAGGTCGGGTGTTTGAACAGTACCATCTGATTGTATGACTTCTGTGCTTGCAACTAAAAATATAGCTGACTTGAAATGTCAGTGTGAATTATGCTCTGAGCTGTGAATTATGTGGTTTGGTTTTTTTTTTAACAGTGGTGATCCTATAAATATCTGTTGCCCACCAGACATCTGTATTAGCCAGTTTCCTTCAGCTTAATACTTACACACATTCAGGAATAGCCAGTGAACAAATTTAATTACAAGTAGCAAGTATATCTACAAAAACAATTACGGAAAAAAAGTGCTGTCTGATGAAGTATGAAAGATCTGAAGCCTTCTAAAGTACTTGAGAATGTACTACAACTGAGAAAAAGTATTAAGTAATTGTATTTTGTTTTACAGTATCACATGGACATATAGTGCAATATAATTTTTGTAGAGTTTTTTAGAAACTTTGGGGTTTTTACACGATGGTAATCAACGCGGTTTGCTTTCCTCAGTAATGGCAGCATATTTCGGTTACAGGCCATTAAATCATCACCAAAAATAGATCTGGACAAGTGTCAGTTGGTGGTCTCCTATATTTTCAAACAGCCCTATTCTGGCAGGAGCAGGTTGTCTGGCAGTTCACCCTCTCCTTCTTGGCTGACTTTTTATGAATTTGAAAAGAACCGTATAATGTGGAACCTAATTTGCAGTAAAAGTTAAACCAGAAGCACTCTTCATCTGACTGCTAGTTCAGTGTTGCTTTTACGTGTGTGTGTGCCTTTTGCAAACTTCTTTAGGGTGAATCCAAACCCCCAAGAGTTCTTTTACATTTAGAGAGTTGTTTCTCAAGATCCTGAAAAGAGGGCAAAAGTAAAAATTTCAAAATGATTGCACTATTCCTAGCCGTGCTCTAAGAACCAGGGTGACCTACTTTAAAATAATTTCAAAGATCTGTAGATAAAAACCGTGCAATATGTCTCACGTTATAGACCACCCTAAAGAACCAGAAATATATTTGATAATGACTGTGTGGATTCAGACACAGGAACAGTTCAGTTCTCCTTCGTGAACTGTTCAGTTTCTGTTTGGTTTGAAGGGCCTGCCTCTGCAGCCTTCTGACAGCAGAGCAGCTGGTGGCAAGAACTTTCCATTAGAGACCTTTTTTCTACTGCAGAGCTACTAGCTGGTCCAGTATCAGGTAGAGCCCTTGTAACATTAGAATGCATAGTAATAATTGATTTTAATGTCAGGGTTTGTAATTAATATAATGAACCTGTGTCCAGCATACCAAATTTATACACTGACACCATTAGAAAAAGGGACACAGCTGGAGTCGGTCTTTTTTTCAGCCTCACTGCAGCGAGCCTTGGCTCACAGTTTAATTCATTCTGTACCCTGACACGTAGCTGATGTTCAGAGTGACAGAATGAGATCAAGGGTGTCCTTGCTGCTGTGTATAAGGCCCAAATATATACCCAGTGATAGAAATGTGCTTGCTTTGACATCAAGGAAATTTCAGGAAATTGACAAAGTCAAGTTGACTTCTGGGTTGTGTTCTAAACAAAATAAGAGACACATGTATTTTGATCACTGTAAAGAAATAATTTTCGTGTAGCATGTTGGTGTCTGTTTACATAAACACTGAGATGAAGGTTGTACATGTCAAGACCAAGTCTGACACTCCTTCATGCCAAGAAAAGGGAAGTGTTGGAGTGAAGTGCTTTCCAGTCTGTTCCTATCATTTCTGTGAAGAAAAGGGCAGGGCAGAACAGGACTTCAGCACTGCAGACCTACAAAGATGCTGATTAATTCTGAAGCCATCTTGGACAACTGCTTTTTATAACTTTTTTTTGGTAAAATCTTTAGCTCCTTTGGTCATTTAGTCATTTGTGTGTTGAAAGCATATTGAATTTTGGAATTGCTGGAAAGAAATGATGTTAAATTTGACTTTTGATGCTGATTGTGTGCCTGACTCAAAGCAGAAATGAGTTTTGCTTATTGTATATTTGTGTTCATGCATACATACATATATATATATATGTACATATATATATGAAGTATCCTTGATGAGGCAATCATGTACTGGGCAAGGCTATTTTGTTACTAGAATCTTCTTAGATAACTATTTAGGAAATAATTGAAAGCTGTCTTTGCCGCAGCAATATAACGGAGTAATTTGAGACAACTATCCCTTTCATTTAATATTTATGTTTTGCTGCCTAAATCATTAACAAGTGTTTCTGCAGTCCAGTGAAAATTAGTTTCTTTAGAAGGCAAGATATAAACCAGCAATTGCAAATATTTGGGGATCACTTTCTTTTTTCTCAAAGCTTGTCTCTGCTCCACAGCCTGGTGAAACACAGAAGTCTATGTTTTGATGGAAATCTTAGGGTAACCAAGTGTGAGTGCTTGTTTCCTCTTTGGAGAGGACAACATTGCATAATGTCCCTGTAAGCCACTAATGTGAACTACTGCTCCCTCAAGTATTTCTGCCCATGGCCCTTGGACGCTTGTGATGAGATGGGCATTCCAAATGGTGCAGATGAAAGGAAACTACTGTGGTGATCTGTTTGATAATCTTGCAATTTGATGACTGCATGCTCGGTATTGAGAGCTGCATGCAAAACATTGTGCGTTTTGTTCTAAGTGTTTTTCATTCGGAATTCTGTCTCATGGCATTTCAGAAGTAGCATGTCTGTAGGAACCTCTTGTTGCAGAGATGGAACTGGAGGCAAGGTCAAAGAAGACTGTTCCCAGTTCTGTTAATGAAATTAAGTTTTGATATTGTGCTTCAGCCACTGGGCAGGCTTCCCTCTTCAAAGATCTTTTGAAAAGAGAAAAGCCATTGTTCTTTGTGCGTTCATTTGAAAAGGAAATGGTCTCCAAATGAAAAAATGGCTCCTGAATTAAAAAAGAAAAGGAAAAAAACCGAGCCTTTTGGATATAACAGCCTTCCCTGATAATTAATAAATGGAAATGCTTTGACTGTGACTATTGCATCTTACAAAGTTACGGATTTCTTAAATAATTCCTTCTACTTCTCTCCAAGCAGCACTGGCAAACAGAGTGCTCAGTAATTGCATTTTACTGCAGCATTGCCCTCAAGATTGTTTTGGCTTTCCTTTTGCTATGTACTTGTACTTCCTCATGAGAGTGGAACATCCTGCCTGTTATGCAATGCATAAATCTTGCTTTGATAGGCATTTCCAGGTTTCCAGATCTCATCTTCAAATGTGTGACAATGTTTTTTAAATTGGTCTTTGAAGGCACAAGCAAGTTAAGCAATAGTATTCAGCTTTCTGTAAAAATGCTCAAAAATAATTTGTCTTTCTTCCTGGAATCAGGGTTGAAAATAACTGCCCATTTCAAAGAATTTTGTACATGAGAGCAGTTCATTATATCCACTTGTTCAAAATGTTTTTTCCTTTCTTTTACAGTGGCTAGTTTCCAGGTATATAACCCCTTCCAAATCCATTGAGGGTCTGTGCCAGGGGAACTTTCTCTTCCCCCAGGCTGATATGGAGTGTTTGAGAAAACACATACGTGATTACAGAATGTGTTTTAATTCTGAGCTATACGTCATGATTTGTTTGCCCATAGAAATGGGTTGATTTAATAAGTGTGTTAAACAAATACACGGGGAACTGGAATTAAAAAATAACCCCTTGAATGCATTTGCCAATTTTTCCTCTTGAAGGAATTTTGCAAATTTCTTTACCATGCCTCTTTATTTTAATATTTATTCTTCGTTTTTGAGGAACCTTGTCATAAATCATGATGGCTGGTTGCATAAAATGAGGCTACTTGTTTTGCAGAAAGTTTTGCGGAATTTTATTTTTAATCTAGCAACAGCAATTATTCCAAGAAATGTCAAGCTATCATTTTAAAATAGAATAAATACTTGAAGTTGGATTTTTAAATGTCTGTTCACCCATTTTTCTATAGCTGCATCAGCTGTGTAGTAATTAGTGTTTTGTGTGCTGTTCCCCACAGCTACTGATCTGTGGAATTAGAAGCACTCTAATCTGGTATGACATGCACAAGTTAAGTACTGTGGAAGTTAACACTGTTCTTGTTTTATAAACTTACTACTGACGTTAGTACTTCGGCTTTGGCCCTCCTGTGCGTTTTTGACCTCAGGGTTTCTTTTTAAAGAGAGCTTTTGTTAAAAGCTATTTGAATTATGTTTGTATTTTCCTAAGATTAAAAGGAGTACTCTTATTAAGCATTTTGCTTTGAAAACTGCATACTTAGCAGCCCAGCATAAAGATTGAGTACACAAGATATTGTGGAAAATAGTTTCTAGAAGATACATAAAAAACTTAATATGCAGCTAAAATAGAATCAGACATGTTACTGGAAATTTTTATAAAGGTCTGTAATTTCTAACACTTGAACTTTTTTTGGTTTTGACTAAAGCAGAAGTGCTCCTTCCCAAAAAACCTCCTATGTTATGCATCACTTAACTTTTCCAGCTTTTTCTTATTGTCGCCTGGTGAAGCTATAAAAGATGATCAGGGCAGCATACAGCAACATCCTTTCAGGAAAAACCTGTTTATTCAAAGCCTTTAATTCACTGGATACTGGACTGGAAGCTAGAATACGGCATTTGCAGGGTGGTGGGAAGGAGGAGGAACTTACCCAGATGCATAATCAAGTCCAAAGTCGCTTCACAATTAAAAGAAAAATATGGAACTTATATTTAGTATCTACAATATTACCTCTCCCTACACACTTTTCTAAAGCCTTGTGTCTCAGGCAGAGTATTGTGGGGAATATGTACAAGCTTTCTGAAAGTTTCAAGCTTCCTGTGCTATAAATGAGGGTAGCAAACGTAGTTGTGAGTTTTCCAATTTTCACAAGTATTCGGGTTTGACAAAGATTTAAATATATAAAAGAAGCCCCAGTTTTACAACTACACCTACTCCATAAATACTGCTTAATCATCTTCAATAAGTTGCTTAATGCAGTGGCATACTTCGCATTATTATTGATGCCTTGGTCTTCAGAAAAATCACATTTTGTAAGATTAGGCACAGCCTTAGCTACGAGCAAGTGCTCATAACTTACCAGGCTTTACTTTTTGTACACTTTGGGTTTTTAGCATTGGGAGGCCTTTCGTGGGAAGCACTGAATAGAAACTCTCAGATTCTGGAATCTTAATTGCTCAAATGATGGTAATGCTGTGGGTGAAGATTAAATATAATGAATCTGCACTTTAATAGTTAGATGTGCATTTTATGATGTGCAAGAGAATTTAGGTATGGGATTTTTAAGTGCAAAGTGTGATCTTCCTTTGCATGAAAAATTCATGTTTAATTACTTTTGCATAGGAGGATGTCCCAGTATATATCATACATGCTTAGTACCAAATGACTTTCTTTTTGGAATGAAATGTCTTTGGACTCTGAAAAATAAAATTGGAAAAGGAATTAGAATTTAGCGATTTCCTTTTTACAAGTAGCTCCATTTTTTATAAGACCTCTAAACATGAAATAATCTGTCTGGGTGCTACTGGGGAAGCCACTGTAGTCACAGAAGTGAAGTGGTTTGCCCATGCTGTATGAAACCAATGACAAAATTGTGACATACAGTCCTGAGTTCTTCTCTCTATGCTTCAACAACAAAACTGCGTTACTATGGGCACCGTACATACTTCCAAATGATTTCTAGACAGTAGAGGAATCAGAATAATTTTATTTTTGTGTAGACAGATCTAGCCACTGTATAGTTCAAAACTGTTGTGTTTGCTGTTGTAGAATATTTGCAGTCTTCATAGCTTTCTCTTAACCAGATCTCTTGTATATTATAGTGAGAACAATACTGCTTATTCAAAGTTATGTTTAAAGAATGTCTTTTGAAATGTTGGCTGACATTTTAGACATAGTCATGTATTAAGACTGCAGGTTCATGTCTTTCTTTTTGGTGCTTTTTTGTTTGTTTGTTTGGTAGGGGTTTTTTGTTTGGTTCTTTTTGTTGTTGTTTGGTGGCTTTTGTTTGTTTTGTTTTCTGGCCTTGTGTTCCACCTCATGTCTTTCAGCCCTGGTTCTATTTCCCAAGAATAAATATCTGTGCCCTTTAATCTCTGATAATGCAAAATTTTAGATGCGCTAAAAAAAACTTGTGTAAAGCCAAGTGATCAACCTGGGTAAATAATATCAGCCTGTAGTTAACTAACTTTGTTACTGAAGTGTACATACTCTGCTTTATTCTAAGGTGGTCATTACCCCTATATCTTTTATTTATAAATAAAGTAGACACCAAGCAATCCAGCTCCATGGGAAGCATGGGAACTTTGTGAATTGGTCCATTAAAAACATCACCATATTGTTATTAATTCTCTCTACATGAAAGCTTTTGAAGAAAACATCTCTTATTTCCTAAGTTCAGCACGATTTCTGTGCTTTATAACTCATAACTAACATGGATCTGAGAATAGCTCACATTAAGTTACCAGTTAACGATCAATATCTTGGCTGTTACAGCTTTTTTGATGTTATGGAATTAAATGTTCAGTTACACATTACTTCAGCAATATGACCACTACCACTAATCTGTCATCAGTCTTTATTTTTATGTTAGGTATGTGATACACATATATATATTTCAGATACAATATGTGTTTCTGGTAAAATGTGGTGGCCATCTTGGGTGTTAAGTTGGCAAAATTTGTGCTACCGTTTTCAAAGCAGTCGCATTGTAAAAGGCCTTAAATTGGTAATTTAAAATAATTTTTATACAGTGGTGACTTTCTTTAGTAGTGGGACCCTTTCAGTATCAGGGCAAGCAGTCAGCTAACTTAATGGAGTTCTTTTCTAATAAGTGCTGTGCAAACCTCAGACCCAGTTGAGCATGGCATTTTGGCTGGTCTTTGTTTAGGGCGTACATGACTCTGACATCTTTTCATTGCATAGATGTAGACAGGTTTACTTATACCAAGTTCTTGCATTATTCTGCATTTCCAGAGAAGTGGACTGCTGCATTAATTTCAGGAATCTATCCAAATTCATTGTAACAGTAGTAGTGGCTCTTAGTGTTGTGCTTAACATGGTTTGCTATCTTCTAATTGATGAGCAGAGACATGGAGGAGCAAACTGAAACAACCTAGGAATAAGCCTGATCTTCCCAAGGGCTGGGGCAATTCAGCACCATGAATTGATTATGATGATTAGATATGCTGTAAGCACTGAGACCTTTTGTTGGGAAGATAGACAAGAAATTGGTAGTAACATATTGGTGTTTTGAGGGTGTTCTAGCCTATGGCAGTCTTCTCCATTGCTAGGACAGGTTACCAGAATCACTGGAGGGTGTGACTATGAATGTGGGCCATGTTTTAGGCAGTCTTCCTTTTTATGTGATTACTTATAGCTGCAGATAAGAATATCACCAGTTAATCTTTTGTATTGGTGCACAGGGTCGTGTTTTAAAATGTTTGGTGTATGATTAGAAGCTTATGGACCTTTTACTACAAAAGTGACAGGTAGTTGGTTCACTCAGAAGGGGAAAACTATAAACTCCTCACCACAAAACACTTCCATTGGAGAATGACTCATCCCTATCAGCTAAGCCGTTAAATTCATTTTTTTTCCTCAAATGTTTAAACTCTGTGTTCAATATTAGAAACTCACCATTGCAGCAAAACCTTCTGTTTATTACTATAGGTCAACCCAACATAACACAGACATTTTAGAGACAAGAGTGTCTTTGGGCTCATGTACTCCAGTGCATACACTGCACAATAAACCAGAAATTACTCAGCCTGGGTGCCTTCCTTTGTGTCTCTCAGACAACTCAAATGTTAAGTGCCACAAATTCAACAAAGAATTGGAACTACTGAGGCTCTGCACTTTGTGAAATAAGAATTTTGTAGCTGTTCATGGGTTGGACTTGAGGTTCGTTCCACATAGAGAAACATAATACACTATGAAAGCCATCATGGAAGAAAGAGCAGCCACTGAGGGACGTCAGGTTTTCACAAAATGCTCCTACCTGTGTTTTTGCTATTTTTGTCATGTTGTGAGGACTCCTGAAAATGTAGAGATTGTCCTCTAGCATCCATTCCTGACTTATGCGGCTGTTGGATCCTAATGGGTCCAGGACACAGACCCAAGGACTTTTAGTCAATCCTGCAAAGGTATTTTAGTGTAACTAGAGTTTGAAATAGTTATGCTAGTATTGTATAAAGCAAAATAATAAACTAAATGCTACTAGGAAAGGAAGAAACCAGTCGGAAATGTGTGCGAGCAAAACACAGAGTTTAAGAATTGAAATGCTTATGATTTTTCCTCTTAAGGTGCCTCAATTACGTTGTAAAATAAACGACCAAGGAAATAAATACTGTGAAGAGACAGGGCAGGGCTGTGTTTTTTATAGCAGATTTGATACTGGGCTAGACTAATAAAGCAAATAGTTCCAAACTCTGATCTTTCGAATGCTATTTGAAATGCAGCACATCTGGGTAGAAATATTTCACCTGTTCTGTGTCAGTAATAAACTGTTCTGAAGAAAGGAAAAATATCAGAAAATTTTGTTGAAAAATAGTGCTTTGTGGTGGCCAGAATGTAAGTTAGGAACTTGGAAATGGATCAGGACTCTAGGAGCTAGTGGATTCCTGCTCTTAAAATAGTATTAGGTGTTTAAAGTCTAAGATGAATGATCACTGTCTGATAGAAAGAATGCCTCTTGCAGCACTGCAGTCAATAATGCTTTGGCACTTCATCACTGGAAGTAAAGGACATTATAATGATGCACAACAGCCTTTGTGCAATACCTTTTTTTACTTCACTGGTTTTAAAAATTACCAAAGCTGGATCTGTGTGCTTTGGAGAAATTTCAGCTTCACGGCTAGAGTTAGGGACAAAAAATAGATATTTATTGCTGTAATAACAGTAGTTGTAGAGGAGCAGTTTAGAGCAAATGCCTGTCTTGAATTTCTCACATTTTGCTTTCTTATTTAAACAGATGCTTTCCATGCTCGATCTCATTTCAGAGGTGAATCTCTTAGAACATGAATGAAATAAAATCTTTAGAACTGGTATTAGAGTCCTTTTTGGACACAGAAATTAAATTTGGGATGGATTAATATAATTGTATAAAATTCTATCTGGATGTTTCTACAAAAGCCCAAATGTATAAATACATAGATAAAAGGGGTAGGTGAGTAATTCTGGGAATGAGAGTGAATTTTTGCCTCCATTAGTGACCTTTTGTGATGCTGTAAAGGTTAATACCAGTTACTCTGAACTTGCTAATTAAAATAATGCAGCGCCAGGATATTTTGTGTTGTCTTACGCTACTGCAGCACCAGATCTGTATGATGTGAAATTTATTATTTTAGTTGGGAAAGTCTGAACCATACAAGGGTTAAATTATGTATTTGGTTAATATGAAGGAGAAATGTTTGGTAAGTATACTTCAAATGGCTTGAGATAATAAAACAGTAAGGTACATGAGACATCTTGCCTCCCATTTGTGAGTTCTCCTTCAATTCTAGTAATGTTTGGAATACCAAACTTGTGAAGTCAGGGAGTTAAAAATCAGAGCTAAGTTGTCACCTAGCAAACCAGACTCTTTGGAACACTACTGCTTGGATGGAATACTTTACAATTATGCAAAATTTGAATTGACTGTGCAGAATTAGATTATTTAAGTTGTTGGGGTAATAGTTTAGGTGAAAGAAATTCTGTGTGTTTCTAGAAGTTAAGATTGTCTAAAATTTGGGCTGAAATACATTTTTTTATGCTTTCTCCTTGCAATTCTGTCTCCCAGGATATGACTTTACCACCTAACCATGAAATTATTTTTTAACAATGTTTAACTGTATAGCAATGAATACAAACTAAATACTGAATTGGGGTTCTTAAATGCTCAGTTATGATAAATATAGGTCAGATTCATTTTTAAGAATATTCTGATTTTTAATATTCCTATATTAGACTGACTTTGGTGGTGTTTTTGCCTAGTTCTGCTGTTGTAGTGTAGAACAAAACTGAACTTTTGATGTTTCAGATGGTCTTGTTTAACACTGTGTGTTGGTTAAACTGGATTTGTTTGTATTTGCTTGCAGGATCGCACAAGGACTTTTGACATGCATTCACTGGAGAACTCGCTAATTGACATAATGAGAGCCGAAAATGATTCGCTGAAAGGTAAATTTAGAAAGAGACTATTCTATTTCCTGCAATAAATAATTGGGAAGATGTGCTTACTTAGGCTAAGAAACTGGAGTTTTGGTTAGGAAAAGTAAAATTACATTGTGCACCTAATGCATGTCGGTCAGCTGGGGTAGGCCTCCTATTCTTCAGTTGTCTCTTGATGAAGCTATTGCAACACATGAGCACTTGAGTGTGTTTTGTCTTTATACAAAACAATGTGAAACACAAACATGAGCTGATCTTTTGTGTAAGTTGCCAGTGTTGTTTTTAATAGATACAATGTGTGCAGCCTGTAAAAATGATCAACTTCAGGAATCTTGTGCAGCTCAGTGAGGCGTAACTTTTTGCTTAATGGTGTTTTCCTGCTGAAGTCATGGTTCTTTCTGTCTTGGGGAAGAATGAGGTTTAACTGTGTCATTTTGAGAAACACTGAGTATTGAATCACTTTTTTTTTTTAGTTCATTACCTCTTTTTTTTGTTGCTGCCTTGAATTGCAGAATTCTTTGTACCACTGGGAAGGGAAAAGGGAGTTGAACTGACTTGCAGTTAGGATTTTTTATTTTTTGGCAAAGGTAATCTGTCTTCGAAAGTGCCTCAGCTTACAAAAATATTCAAAATACTGTCTACATATTCTAATTAAACATAAATAGAAACTGCTTATGGTATACAATTCAGAAGTTTAATTTCTTACTCTTCTGTATACTGAGTAATCTGTTTCCAGTTCAGTGGTTACTTGTATACGTAAAAGTAGTCAAGCTCTTACTTATGCTCATTATCTAAGCATTCAGTGTTGTTACCAGTCATGAGACCACTAAGAAAAACAAACGTGCATTTGTGGTTTCTGAAAGTAAACTTCTTTCGATATCAAGGCTTGTGGTAATGAAATCTGATTTGTTTTAATAGTAACTCTTGCTCAGAAGACCAAGCTTTGATAAACTGTCAATAACTTGCATTTGTTGCACTCACTGTGATGTGAAATGCAGCTTGTGTTTCACATCCCCAATACTGTGCAGCAACTCAGGGTGATGAAACGCCAGGAAATACACTTTCCTATTGAAATGACACGGAGAACTTGATGTAGCTAAAATTAATGCCAAATGAATTAAAAAACCAAAATGCACTTCTTCCTTATGTAGTGGGGGCCAGACTTTTATTAATGACAAGTAGTAATAGCTGTCATTTGTTTTATATGCTGTCTGGCAACATCCTGTGCCCCCAGCGTTGTATACTGAACCAAAAATCAGGTGTCCTGCCGTGACTGCAGCACCTGAGATTTGCCCTGAGACCTTCTATTCAACTGTCAGGCAGGCCCAACCCAGGTTTGAGCTGCGGAAATCTGGTCAGATGACACCAGAAGGTGACATGGCTGGAGAACAAATAAAATTTCCCTTTAAATTTGAATTTCACAGTCAGATTCATATGTATTTATATTCAACAACATAACTAGGGTAGTTCTGTATGATTTTTGGTTTAAATGCTTTGAAAAGATTCTTTGCAATTAAAATTTTTTTTCCAGTGCTTACCATGTTTTAATAACGATGGAATAAGTGTGTCAGTGAAGAATATGTATAGTTCTCATACACAGTAATTCCTGCTTGAGCTTGATTGTTAATCCACTCTGCAGAGTCACCTATAGTTTGTCTACAGTTCTGTGTGTGTTGTATCATGAAAACACAGGAAATCAAGTACCGTTGGTATTCTGGGAATTATTTCTTATTTCATAAATTATACTTCTTCGTGGTTAATAGTTGTAAAACTATACAGAAAAAGCCTTAAAACTGAGATGAAAAATTGAAGTGATCCTGCGCTAAATACTTTGTTGTAAAGTGTCATTTTTCAAGAATTTCCTCCGGAAAAAAACATTAAGCTTGCTTATAGAGGAATCTGCAGTACCCTGAATTTGACTGTAGCTTCTCTGGCATAGCATACAGTAACCAAGCTGCTGTGATATACTTAGGAATGGATCTTTATTCAGACTAGCATCTACTGTGCTGTGGTAACGCTGCAGTGATTGTCCTAAGTAGGGCGGGATTTGAAAGGAGAGGAAATACCTTTAGTTAAACCATCTGACACAGCTGGAAAAAAACTGTAACTTGCTGGTACAAAACATATTTCAAGTCAAGTCTGAGGAGGGCTCATGTGATCACAGGCCTTTTGTGGGTTTTTTCCATCTGTATCAGTTAGTGTATGATTATATCTTAACACAGATTCTGCCTCTCTACTATTTTCACTTTTCCCTTCTTGTCTCATCCTTATTTAAACTGATTGAAAGGAGTCTTTAAAAACCTTTGATCTAGAAATCTTAATATTTAACAAATCATTGTTGTCAGTTCAAATCTTGCTTGCCATTTTCAACACCCACAGTTAAATAAGCAGATCCATAAGAAGTTTTTTTGTTTGCATTTTAAATGGGTTAATCAGTACACACAGTGCTTTTGAACTAAAGTTGGATACTCTCAGAAAGGAAAAGCTTCTGGATTTGAGACTTTAAAAATAGCCTGGGCAAGACACTAATAAAACATACTGTGGAGAGCAATCTTAGAATGGCATGGAAATAATTTAGATGATCTAATAGGTCTCACTGCTATCTTGTTGAGTCTTTTAGAGGCTTTAATATTGACTCAATATGAGTTTAGTATATAACACATTGTAATGGACTTCAAGAGAAAGAGGTACTATGTTTAAAAAAATGTAGCTTCAAAACAACCTAAAGAGTATGGACTTGGTAACAGATACCAGTCACAGTTTGGAACCTGCTGTCTCTTGGAAATAATTTCTGTCTTTAAATGGTATGCTCAGAGCAGCAGGTTTTGGATCGTGTAGTAAAATTGTAAGTAGGAATTCTTTGATTGAAATTTTGATTTTACAAAATCCATTCACAGCGTATACTTCTTGACTGAGATGATTAGGCTGTGCTAACCTGGGATTTGTTTAGGATAGTAATAATTATGTTTTTGGCTTGTCTTGCTATATGAAATAGTGTTTCCTGCTTGATGTCCAAAGGTGATTTGTAAGTATCATTGATTCAGTACATTCAGTATCACCTTTTAATGCTTTTGATAGGCATTTTACAATTTTTTTTAATCTTTTTAAGGTATATTTTTATCCCTGCTCAAATCCTCTTCCTTTGCTGAGCAGCTGCCATTTCAATATGTTATTTTTATCCACACAAGTGAGTGTGCTGCATGCTGCATAGCCAATGACAGCCTGCAGAAGCCTTTCCCTGGAGACTAATTGCATCTTCTTTACAATGTAGTCGGCCTTCGTGAGCTCAGCTTGGGATCCAGAGACTGATTTCTGAATCTGGGTCTTCCAGATGGCAATTTGAGCATTACTGTAATAGTAGTAGATTGACAAAATATTTCCTTGTTAAGTGACACTAAAATGTCTTTAAATACTTTATAAGCACAGGCTGTTTTATTACTGAAATATCCTGTGGTTCCGTTCAGATATAAGGTTATTGCCTGGAAATTACGCAAGGTGAAATGGATTAAAGCAGCAGGCCAGTACATCTGCTCCAGCACTGCAAAGCACTCCTGTGAAATTAGGGTGTGAATCGCTCAGTATCCGCATGAATGCTGTGAGTGTGAAATAGTCTCTAAAGACTAAACAAACTTATGCACAGAAAGGAAGGTTTTAGAAGCTGCATAAGGTCAGAGTATACATACACTGGCAGAGTAGAACAGCAGCTCTAAATTTCAGAGGTGAAAGGCCAGAATGGTGACAACTGGCTCTGTTCAGGATTTCTCTGAGCAAGTGGATATACCTAATTGTATTTTTAAAGCAGTCATCAGCTCCTTAATATAGATCTGAAAAGTTATTTCTGATGTGAAGAAAGTGTTCTGGGATGAAAGGGATCAAAGTAGTTTTGACAGCATTTTCTGAATATTGGATAAGAAACTGAACCTAGTTATTTCTTTTCTAGCTGTATGGATTATGCAACATGCTCCTACTAATTTAGTAGAATGGGCCATTTAGCTTCCTGTATGATCCAGAAAATTAGAATCTGGTGAGAATCAGTCCCAATTTTTGCTAAGCACAAAATAAAGACCATGATTCTTTTTAGGGAAGCGGTCCTCACGACAAAATCTGAGCTATTTTAAAATGTAAAGTAATTGATTTTTAGGGTTTTCTTGATTTTTAAAACAATCTTTGTTTTCATAGCAGTGAGGAATGCTTGAAGTTGATGGCTAAGATCAACCTTTCTTCCCTACTCTTGGTCTGTGTGAAGAGTTACATGATCTAGTTACTGAGTTCTGAAAGTCAAAGGCCTCTGGCAAATGTGTACGGCTGTACTGGTGCCACAGTCAGTCACCTCGTGCCTCTGCTGCCTCTCATACGTGAGCAAGTTTTCACAGGGGCACTGTGGTGGTCGTACATCGGACTTCTGAGAGCAGCATCAGTGGTTGATCTTGTTTGTGTTTCATGTACCCAATTTAGGATTAAACGCACAAACCCTTCCACTTCTACTGCACTAGGCTGTTGAGAATTTTTTGTAGACAATTAAGGTTTGCCATAATTGGGAACTGTTGATGAATTACTGTGTTGAACGTTTCCTACTCAGGATCTTCTTGAATTTTACCTCCTATGCAGTACCCAGGAAAGGCTAATGGGATTTATAGACTTCAGTGCATATTAATTAAGAGGAAAACCAATTGGTTTACTATCTCAAAAATTGCTGAACTGGGTCTAATAGCAATAAACTACAACCCATGCTGATGGAGCTGTGATGGGGGAAAGTCTGTGTGAATGTCATTGGAAATCAGCAGCTCCCACTCCTGTTGCAATCCATGACTTTCAGCTGGGTCACAGCCCAAGTATTATAACAGCTGTCAACAGGCGAGGGGTGTGCTTTCCTTCCAGTATTTCTAACATTCAATGTTTTGCAGCAATAGTCAATATTTTAATTTTCTAGTCTTTTTGTATGTTTGTTTCCCTAGTTCCTCTCTTGTCAGTTGAAGTGTTTGTTGCTTTATCCCTGCCCCAAGATGGGGGGTTTGCCAGAGCCTTTGTTTAGCAACAGCCAACAACCTAGGAAGAGAATGAAGTCACCTGGGCAACAGACAGGAACAGAAATCTTGTGTTAATAAATACTGAGATCAGAGCGCAGGCTGGATTCTAGCCCAACATAGACGTAATCACAGCCATACATGAAGTAGGATTTCACATTCATTGGCTATCATCTAATAACCTTCCAGCTTTCTCATTTAAAGGGACGTTTGGTTTTGTGGCATGAACTAAACGCTTCTTTGTAAGAGATGCTTAATTCGATGAGGCTTAGACAGACAAAACTTCTTCTGGAAGAAAAAAAAGCATGCCTCAAACGTGCAAACAAAACCGGGGGAGCGGAACCCCGCGGACGCGCGGCGAGGGACGGAGCCACCCCCGCCCCGAACGCCCAGGGGCTGCGCCG
>VZZY01015474.1:264129-285205 GCA_013400335.1 Eurystomus gularis
AAGCTCTCCCGCCGCAGGTACCTCCGCGCTCTGCTCGCCGTGGGGGCTGCGCTCGGGAGCCGTGGCCGTGCCGCGCTGGGTCTGCAAGGCGGTGCGCGTTGCCCAGAGCCCTGCCGGCGTTGGGGGGGGAGAGCAGCGCAGCGTTCCCGGCCGCGGGCGGTCGGACCGCGCTCTCCTCTGAGCCCCTGGTGCAAAGGTCGCCCTTGTGCTGTGCTTCCTGCAGGCGCGCTGGAGCCTGCGTGCTCGTCTCGGCTTGTGCGACACCGGTGTTAAACAACGATGGAGACTTTTAACATGGCTGTGTGCTTAAAGTCACAGGCAGCCCCCCCACCCCCTTAATCCAGGCTTCTGATGCCTCGGCGGCGAACGCCGCGGACCCGCCAGCAGTGCGGGTGCGCCGGCCGGGGTTAGTGGCGTGGCAGGAGAAAGAACCCGGGGGAATACGCTGTGGTTTTGACAGTTAAAGCCTTGAAAGTAGACCGATGGCTAAGTTCTCAAATGATTGCCAGGTTTTGAGGCACTGTATGCCACAAGAAAATGGGGTCAGCTTAAAAAAAGGGTTTTAATTTATAGCAGGCTGGAATTGGTAGCATTTAGGTGAAGGTAAAAGAAACGATAGTTTGCCTGTTCTTTAGGAAACGTGGACTGGAACGCAGGTTGTCCTGAGGCAAAGGTAGAGTGTAGTTTAGGTTAAGACTTTTGGGACTTTTCCCCTGATTATCCCTTGACTTCAGCACCTTAATTTTCTGTTATTGACTGTGAAAAGCCAAGACCCATTTATACTATCTCAGAATGCATTGTGAACTACCTAATAAATAATTTAAACCATTTGTATCCATGTATACTAATGCATATGATTTTTAAAAAGAATAGTAAAGCTACTGCTGTTTGTTTATTATTTGCTGCAAATGCTCTTCTTATGGTGAAAACGGCAAAAATCACAGGACAGGGGTGCAACATTTAAAACACTTTTTAATAGTAAGTAATAAACTTAATAAAAGTAATAAACACTTTTGCAATCGTCTGGAATAATTGCAGAAATGATAGCACAATCCAAAGTATGTATTGCTACATACTAAAATGTAGCATTTTAGTATTTGCTTTCAGTAATGGAAAACATAAATTGGAAGAGGTAAATTGCTGTTGAGATTAAATTAATTCCCTTGGATTTACTGATATTCTTAACTTGAAGTGTGAGGGAAGTAGTTGGTAGGTGATGGTGCTGCTCAGAGCTTGGGGAATTTTTGAAAATGTTGACATTTATACGCCTTTGGAACTGCATTCAGAACTTGAGTTTGACTTACATTAAAGGTGTATAATGTTCAGTGTGGTACTGGAAGAAAACAAGGTAAGGAGACAGATGCTGCTCCTCACCTATGCTGGTACTACTTTTACATAAGAATTACTGAGTAGTTTAAACCTCCTGATAATACCTGCATTTTTATAGAAATGCAGGTCTTGATAATGCAGATGTCAAACAACTAGATGTTTATACTTCACTACTGCAGGATTTTGAGGTAGGGTTTTAACTGAGCGGAGGAAGAGCAACACCTTGATTTATGCTATCTGTCTAAAACGGAGCCATTGAGCAATAAGCTGGAGGGTATTCATGTAACCAGCCTTTGAGGCCAGGAAATTCCTTCCTTTGCCACCACAGAGCAGTACAAATATCCCAGGGTTTTCTGATCCTGGTCCAGCTCTGAAATCAGTGTTAGGATTCCTGTTAACTTTGTTGGGAGTATGAGACCTACTTTTATTTGTCCAATCCTGAAACATTTCTCATAAGCCTCTTGCCATGCTGTCCCATCTCCAGCGGCTGTATGGAAAATTAAATGCCTTTCATGCTCCTTAGACAAGATGCTTCCTAGGAATGTACGTGCTGCAAAATGATGTGGCAGTTAGAGATTTTTAAAACACAACAAAACATTGAAATACTGCTAAAATTATTCATGTTTAAATCAGTGATTTGGTCTTCGAAAGTGTTACAGCCCACAAAATTGTGTTGAATTCCATGACAGCAGCCTTGCTAATCAGTTTAAAACCTTTCTAAGGTTTTCTTGCTTTCTCTTGTATACTTTCATCTTTGTTAAATTAATTCCATCCCTTTTTTAAGACGTGTGTTTAATCTTCTGCGTTGTTCAATATCACTGTCCACCAAGTGGTGTTTGGTTTTTTCCTTTCTGAATTCATGCTTTGATAATCTCTGACCATTCTGGATCATCTTCAAAGCAGCCTCTGATTTGGAGCTGTATTCCATGAGTAGTGTCTGTTCCTTTAGAAGACAGAGAGCTCGGCCGCCTCCCTTCCCAAACTGCTGAAACTACCTGTCTTTTGTCTTTTTGCTCACTTTGTTCACTTTTTTCCTTGATGTTGAAATGTTAGCTCTTTGAGTCTTTTGTTAGCTATGTTTTGCATAGTCTCTACCATCATGTTTATCAGGCTAGAAATGGCATGAAAGGAACAGAAGGAAAAGCCTGAAGTGTTTTCCTTAAACCTGGAGATAAAGAAGTGGGAGATATAAATGAGAATGAGGATGGGTTTTGAGAAAAGATAAGGAGGTGACAGATGAGGTGTAAGTGTGAAGGGTAACAAGCCCCTAGGAAGTCACACAGAAACAGTTTTTAGTACTGGGCAGTCTTTGCATATACGGAAGAGCGACTGTGCAGCAGCCTGAAATGTGAATCTTGCATCAACGAGTTAAGATATTTTGACAAAGAATTACGATGCATATAGAATTTGTGTGTTCAGTATCGACTTGTTGTAATTCAGCATTAGGTAGAATGATGAGAACTATTGATGAGGCAAATCTGAAAATAAATCTTACAGTAGATTTATCCATACTTGGCTTAATGTATTGTTTGTTGGAATGCAGTTTGGTTAGATGTGATGCTAGCTTTTTGGTGGTTTGTTTGGTTTGTTTTTACTGTATTGTTGATAGTTGGACTTTCAGTCAGTGCTGTCACTAGATATGCAAATATCAAGTGTCTTTAGAGGTACGGGCAGTGGTATTCTTTCAGCTTTGCATAGAAATCCTAATAACAAGAATCCCAACTGAGCAGCCAGATTGGATAGGTATGAGAAAAGGATAAATTTTGTGCAGAAATGGTGAGGGAGATGGGGATAGCTTTCTGAAGGCATTCTAAAGAATGTTTCAGTGGTTCATGTGTCATTTTAAATCGTTGTAATAAACAGGGTTGGTGTCTGAGCCTGTATACTGCTTGGTCCTGTATACCATTTTGAATCTAAGCAAATGAGTGCAGATTATTTTAAAATACAGTTTTCTGTTTCTCCTCCCATTTGGACTGGGTGTGGTGAAGTGTATAGTGCAGTTTTTTCACTTATATTACTGGAAAAATTAGTGTCTTATCTATGCTGTTTACTGTAAAAATGAAAAAAGGGGAAAGGTTATGCTGCAGAGACTTGGAGTGTGCTTGATGTTGACTTGCTTGTGTTATTGTTTCCTTATTATTCATGAGTGAAGTAAGAGGGTGCTTAAAAAAGGAACAAAGCCTTCATGTTGCATTCCAGGCTGTCTTGTGATCATTCCTTCCACAGACAAAAATAAGTTACTTTGAAACTACTATTGTACTTAAGGAACTCTAGTTATAAATCTTGCAGCATGTAAGTGTATGTCAGTGTAAATCCAGCTCTTGCAAGTCCCATGCAGGAATTGCATTTCAGATTATTCATTAAAGCATGCGTGGAATTCTTGGTACAGGTGTAGGTATGATCGTATAAGCAGATACCAGCATCTCTTGAGGTGAAGTGGTTCATATAAAGAATCTAGGAACACAGTGCATATGAACCATGACTTTGAATGAGAGGTTTGTGAAGTTTTTGCATTTTTCTACATGTTTTCCTAAGTTTTTCAGTAAGTTCTAGAACAGGCTTAATAAATTGTTCTTGTCACTTACAAAATAAATCGTCTAGTGATTTTTATCATATGACATCCCATTCTTTCCTTTCCAGAAAGTCCATCATTAGCATGTATTTTGGAATTTACTGAAGTTACCACATTTGAAGTATTTCTGTGGCTGAGAACCTGATTTGCTCTTTGCTGGAAAAGCAGTGCAATGCTTTTCCTTCTCCCAGTTGCAAACTCTGCTGCTCATTTCTTAAAGTGAATATAATAATAGTTTAAGTGTTCAAAAGATAAATGCAGCCAATTATTCTACATCATAAACTGGAAGATGTATTGAGGGAAAAGATTGGATGTTTCTATAACTTCTTGTCTATTCTCCAGGAGTCATCTATTAAAAAAAAAAAAAGCTCAGCACCACCAGCAGTAGGGTGCCTGCTTTTCTGAAATAAAACGTGTAATTCCAGCTGACATCTAGTCTCCAGCACAGGATTGTGCTCCATGGTTCGCTTTTCTGCTTTTGGTTTCTTATCTCTGACACTGTGGGGGTTCCTGGAGGAGCGGGAAGAGTTATATTGAAATACATATGATATTTAAGGGTTCCACTTAAATTGATTTGCAGTAATCCAGTGTAATGTAGTTGGAATTACAGGAACAATATTGATACCTTTTAGACACAGCTATGTTTAGGATTTATAGCAGGTTTGTTTAGGAGAAGATTTCGCTATATTATTCTGTTTGATAGCGAAGAAAACTTCAAAGTTAGCTTTGAAACTTCTGTATTTTTGAGAGGAGTGAGACTGGATTTGGTTTGTCACTGCTTGTTTCATAAGCAGTTAAGTGGTTGTTGAAATGTATGAAAGATCATGTCTTGAGGTTTAGTCTGCATGGCACCGTGTGAGTCTGACAGACTACCTGAGAGCATCAGCAGTAAAGGAATAGTGATGGTGGTGGGGTTTAAAGCTTTCACACAAACTGAACTGCGATATTTTCATAGCTAATCCTTTGTTTTTTTTTCCCTCCCCTCTTCTGACTTTTGCTGGAATAGCATGCTGAAAGCATGTCTAGGACTTCTTGTCTCAGTTGCCCTATCTGGAGTTAGCTTGAGCTTCTTGCAAAGGTGGATTTGAACCGATGCTGGGCTGGACTGGCTGAGTTGGAAGCAGATGTGCCTTTCTCCCCTGGGCCATGCAGTGACAGTGTCTGGGTACCGCGACAGCTGGGTTTGTGCAGTGCGTGGGAATGAGAGCCATTAGTGGTGGGGTTTTTTCCCCAAATATTATTCTTTTCTGAATAGAACTGCGCCCTCTCTTCAGTGAGGCAGTTTTGCTTTAGACCTATTAAAGCCCTAAAATTGTGCATATCCTTGCACAGGCCTTGGAAACAGTAGGTTTCACTTTCACTGTTTCTCAGCTTCTCCCTCCAGTTATTTGATGTATAAAGTTGTCAACAATCAAACCATTAGAAGTTATGCCGGTAATCTGTTTTGTGCCGTGCAGTCAGGATCTACTATTTTGCCATGTTAACTCAATTAATTGAACATAATCAAAGGTAAAAGAGTGTTCCCATCAGAAGGGCCAGCGCTAAAAGGCTGTCACAGGTAGATACTCTTTAAGGTTTTAGGAGAAAAGAACCTTGTTTGCTTTTTGTATGTTGGTTGTGTTTTGTGACAGTGACCTGGAATTTAAAATAAAAGATTCTAGTCAGAGCTGTACTTGAATGCTGTGGAATACTAGAAACTTAATTCTGTTACGTGTTCTTGACAAAAGGAGTGGGTAAATATCTTCAGGCATCTGGCTCTACTTGAAATAAAGCATAATATTTCCATCTACAATAGTACACTTGTTATTCAGCATTTTTTGGGACATTCTGGACATATACTAGAGTATATTTCCCATCACATGCTTTTAATTTTTTTTTTTAATTGTTTTTCTTTAAAAATAAATTAGAAGGAAAAAATGCAGGTTTTGGCATGTCTGTCACTTAATTTTGCAGAATCAGTACTTCCAAAGGTGCTAATCCTTGATTTTACTGTGCAGCCAAATGTAGTCTGCTTTTCTGGTTTCAAGCTGACTTTGACATTGCTAAAAGTGTGACAGCTATGCACTCTCCAGATGTGTATATAAAAGTGTTTAATTTTTGTAAGATTCTCTTAGACTAAGAAAATACTTTTTGTCTTTTGTTCTTTGAAGTTCAGTAGTTTTTGAAATCCACAAAACAGAGAATCTTTCGTATCCCTTTTTGGTAGTTTAGTTTTGAAAACAGTTTTTAAAACAGGGATCTCATTTGACAATATCATGAAGATTGCTGTGACTGTAAGATGCAAAGTTCACTGTCAAGGTAGATTTGTTAAAATTTTAATCAATTTATTCTATATTGACTGAATCTATGGTGGATCAGGTGTCACGTGTCTGTGCCACTCTGTCATGCACTGGCTGTTGTTCCACAGTCAACCTATCATGTGCTTGGGATAATTTGACAGAAATTATGTGCTTGAACTGGGCAACATTTTTGCACACATGCACATGTCTTATATTAACAATCATAGAACTTTTGGACAAAATCCTTTTGTCCTTAATATTTTAGAACCAAAATAAAGAATTGTATAAAAAAACAGTACTTCTTTTGCCTGCTGTGTAACACTCCATGATTCTGTCTGCTTTCCTGCTGAAAATGTCATCTGAGACTTAAGATGTAAGGCTCTTCTAAGCAGGAAGAAACACTTTTGTGTGTAATATATATAGGCAAATATGACTTTTATGTTCTTAATTTGGGAAAGTATGTATACTTCTCTGAAAATAGCAGCCTTGATCTCCGAATAGCTCCTTCATATACAGAGACCATTTAGCCAAAGGTAGGTTAAATATATATATGTTTTTTATAATTTTCACATTTCTGTGTTTGGTTAAGGATACGATTAGATTCTTGCCTAGTGAAACAGAGCTCAAGATGACCTTTACAGAACTTGTGAAATGCACTGTTACCTGTGGTAGAAACATGTGGTCCATGCATTAGGTGTGAAAGGCATTGTGAACATGAAGTGATGATAAAATCTAAACTCTTGAGTTTGAGTCAACCCTACCTGCCTCAGGGAGTAGTACGGGAAAAAAAAGTAATAAAATACTATAGTTCATATTTTAATGACCTTGTGCACAGCATTGTCAATCTTGCTACAATTACAAAATACGGTTTAGTATGGAATAATTTAGAAATGAGGTTTTGCTGTTGGAATGGCAAAACTAGATTGTACTTCAATTATTTTTTGTATAATTTAAAAATGAAACCGATGAAAGCATACATATTTTCTAGAATAGATTCAAGGATATCTGGCTCACATTTAGAAATAATCCCATGAAACTTTGATACCTCTGTTGCTCTAAAGTCGTAAGTGAAACAGAAGACAGACCAGCACCAAATTACCTCCCTGACTTCTGCTTAGGGGAAGAGAATGAGTAGCAGAGTAAAAAGTTTCAGTCAAAGCTTGAAACTCTGTGTATTGATCGTATTTGCCTTCCAGCATAAGAAACTGGCCACCTGTGACCACCTACAATGTAAAGATTTTTAAATAACATTGAAGGACTTCAATGCAGTCTTAGAGAAAACCTTTTTATCCCCCTTTAAAAAGAAATATCTAGACTCTTACACTTTTCTCCTTTTATATAATATTTAACAAAGAGCTGATGATGGTATAAAGGCTTTGTTTTCCCTCCTGCTCTTTAGTGCTGTCCTTTGCAAGAGTTGCAGCCTGTTTCCCCTGCAGTGGTTCCATTGTTTGTACTGCAGGGTCTTGTTAGTCGCTTTTCATCCCTAAAAATCGGCAGTTAAAATCGTTACTTCATTTGTGAAAGCTTACGAAATTTGGATAACTTCAGGAAAACCTTGTTCAGCTTGAATATTTCTCCTAGAGCCTGCAGTCTGGTGTAGAATATGAAAGAGTATATGCAAATGGACAGCAGTTTCCTCGCTCTCCTGGAGCTGGGTGGTGGGAAGCTGTCTCAGTCAATACTGGGTGGAAGGGTGTGATTTGGGTCTTACCTGTTCTCACAATCAGGTTATGTAAAACGTCAACATGAATATTTGTCCCTTTTAAATTTCAAGAATATTTCTCTGGTAACTTCAGCAAGTAATGTGCATAGAAACCCGAGATTCCTTGGAACTCACTAATGAAGCTAGTCTGGTTTGATCTTTGAGAGGAGAGAGATGAGAGCATATCAATGACTAATGTAAAGGATTGCAGTGTGTGATTATATTGGCCTCAATGTCAAGATAAAGGACAGAATCTCTTCTGTGAGGAGCTCTTTGAATAAGTATATGAATTAGGTGCAGAACTGGACAGGTGTTAGATGAACCTGGGCAGTGCGGGCCTTTAAACAGCTATAGCGAGGTAGAGAGAATGAAGGTACAAATGTCATTTAACCTTGAGCATTCAGTTGTTCTGTTCCTGATTCCAGGTGTTTATGATGTTTATATTAATATTAGCTACAGATGCTTGTATAATTCTCCTAGTTCTAATGGGGCCTTAGAAAGTCGGGATGATATTCACAGGAGATACAGATCTTCTTGCTTACTGGGCCTTTTGCTTTAACCAGTCTGCTCATGAGCTGACCTTTTTCTGTAAGTCTTCCACAGTTAATGGCCAAAAATATACCTGAAATAATTGCCACTGTCCTGCAGGTTGGAAGGCAGCAAGAACTGCTAAAGAGCACCAGGTGCTCAGCATAGGCACACATTTGCAGGACAAGCTTGTTGAAGGTTTGAGGTTTGAGTGATTCAGAACTCCTGCAGACATTTTTCACGCTTCTTCAGCAGAGTGTCTTTGTCATTGGGAACTGTGTACTTTATCCAGAACTGGATATGTGATTATACACAATATGCTGACAGTCTTTTTGGTGCTTCCTATAGAGAGAAGGAAGCTCAAAGTGTTTAATTGGAGGTACATTAGACACAAAAGGTGTAATTAAAAAAAAAATAGAAAAGAGAGAGGGAGATGGCCAGGAGCCCATTAAGTGTTTCAAATGAAGAGAAGACAGAAAAATCTGAGTTGGTTGCTTATTCATTAAGTTCCTTAAAATGAAAGACATTAAAAGCAGCAGATTTTTGCAAAGGATCATTGGCTTTCTGTCTGGCTTTATTTATTATATAGAAAAACTGTAGCAGGGAGGGCTGAGGTGACAAAAGAATTGAAGCAGATGCTAATAGCATTTTAAATTTCAGACTGATTTCATTGAAGAATATCTCTGCATAGGTTATTAATAAACAGTTGACCAGTTGCATAAACACTTTATATTTTCTAGGTTTTGTAACATAGTTCTTGCTCAAATATATTGTGACATTAGTAAATCTGTCCTAGGCCCTTTATGCAATTACATGAAATTTTGAAGAAATGGGGAAAGGAAAAGTAGATTTGAGGGATCCAAACCCATGCTGTAGTTGTCTCATTTCTTTGCAAGGGATAGGCAAGCATCTTGATCATCAGAATTCAATCTTTTTCTTTGGCTGGTGACAGTTATCTTAAGGCTTCATTTCTGTTGCAGCTTAGCTAGGGTTCTCCCATAGCAAAGATTTCTCCTAATATGAAATTATGAAAGCCAGAGACAGAATTGATAAATCAGTTAGCTGTGGTCCTGGCCTGCCAAAAAAGCATTCTTTAGTTTCAATGTTGTGTATTACATTGTGTGAAATTAACGGCATGTAATGAGCTCTGAATTCAATGAGCAGCGAAAGTTTATATCTGTGCTGTACTGGAGTAGTTTATAAACTCTGGCTCCTGAGAAATATTTTGAAATGTCAAACGTTGGTATTTTGTGGGCTGATGAAGCAAAAGCAGAAAATAAGAAGCACATCAAGAAGAAAAAGAAGAAAAAAAATCTTAGTGTGTAGTTCTCGAAACCTCTTCAGTAGTATTTGGCACTGGAAATCACTTCCTAGCTGGCGGTTGAGCTTTTTTTGTTGTTTTCCATACTGGTAAAGGAGAAAAATCCTATTACAATGAGTGACACAGGTGGCAAAGCAGTGAGGAGTCTGCTGACCTCAATTGTGGTCACAGATCCGCAGTGGGAATCGTATCTGCGTCGCATGCTTTGTTGCCAAGACTGGGTGTACCAAATGAAGGAGTTTGTGCGGTTTTGTTAGTAATTTAGAAACCACAAGCAAGATTTTTATGGCTTTATAGGCAGAGCTGTTTTTGGAAGTGCTTGGTGTTCTCTAACACATGCAAAGCCTTCTGAGCTTTGTCAGAAATGCAGTAAGATTGCTGATTGCTTTCCATGAAAGATGAGTTCCTTAAACGTTTTCACTTTGAGGATCATATCATAAATTGAAAATTACCATGGAAAAATGATACTTATAAAGGCCCCCAGCCTTTAAGATTCTCCCATAGAGCCAGTACCTGTGTGAACACTGGAGAAAAGATGCTTCAGTCTGAAGACTAGGGCTTTGTTATTTTGTAATCTTGGCGTTAATTGTATGTCTCAAAAAGCAAAAGATCAAAGAACTAAAATGGTCTTACAGATGTTAAATAATCATGAAGTAAATTTGATTGATTTGATTTTTATTCTGAAAGAGGAAATGACTCCTGTTTTGTTGTGGTTTACAAATATTTAAATGCTTAAACTAATTGTGAGTCTCAATTTTGAATGAGGAAGCAAAACAAAACGCATGATGTGCTCAGAGTTTCTCATAGTACTTGCCAGGAGAATTCCAGTTTTGAAAACAGTTGGCTTGCTTTCAGATACGGATTTTAATGAGATTAAAAGAGAAAGAACGTGCAAGTTTCATTAGGAAGTTTGGCCATGTTCTGACAATTGGTCCTGGAAGCCAGCACAGAAAAAATTTACTTCTTAGTGGTAGAATTGATTTATTTTGGAAAATGAAAAGTAAGAAGCAGTGGGTGGCTGTCAAATAGTTAACAGCAAAGCGTACCAAGTTAGTATGAGAGAATCTGTACTGTTGTACACAGACTGCAGGAGGTCTGAAGGGCAGTTTTAGTGGCCCAGGTGTTTTCTTCTTGACTTCAAGTTTTTCAGCTGGTTACTTGCTGTAATAATTTAATAGTAAGTAATAGTAATAATTTGTAATAATTTAACCAAGGATTTTGTGGGCTGTGCAAAGTTTTTACAGCAACCTAATTTCAAAACAGAAATTTACCACAGTAGTTGTCCCCTTCCCTTGTGTAAGGGCTTTTCCTACAGTTCAGATGAAGATCAGTGTGATAATATGCTTTAACGTGGCAAAGTAGGGAGCATGGCGTGCTGCTGAATGTGCCAGGAGACCTGGTACTTGAGGAAAGATGCATTTACTTACAGGCATGCACCCAGTGGAAGATTAAGGAATAGATTAAAAAAGAAATATGCAAATTAAGAACTAGAATTGTTTTCAGAAAGCCTCTTTGAGTATACATATATACTTTGTCAGCCTGGTATCAACTTGTTTTATCAATAAGTAACAGAGATGGTGCAAGGAAGGCATGGTATTGTGGGCGGTGGGGGAGATCAGCTTGTGAACACCATTTTAAATGACCTGGAGTATGAAAGGCTTGAGAATCACTGAGCTAGTATAAAGGCAATAAAATAAGGTCTTTTGGTCCTTATAACAATGATTGAAAGGCTGTTTTCTTTCTCATTTAACATGCAGCAAGGACATATGGGAGAAGGCGAGGTAACAATATTCCTATTTAATTTTCTAATGTTGACAATGTCTCATGGGAGAAATAACATGAAGTTGTTACTAGAGGGCAAACTCCTAAAATTGAGATCGTGAAGGATCAGTTTCACATAAGTTTACATAGTCTGCATGCCCTAAATAAACATTTTAACTGAGGTAGCTAGTACTCCACAGTAGTACTGTTGAGGCTGAAATGATCACAAGCCGTACAGTGGACATCATCTCTACAGTCTGTTACGCTGGAGGGCTGCGTTGCTGTGTTTGTGTGTATGTTGTGAATGCCAATGCTGTAGAAGTTTTTTTTTGTTCTTTTGGGTGCTGATGGTTTTCTTGACGCAGCATAGAATATAGTGAATGTATGTCCTGGCCTGCTAGGTTAAAGAACCAGATCCTGCAAGCATGCATGTTCAGTTGTCTACCAGCAGTGGTAATGCTGATGAACCTGCAAAAGTTGGTTAGGTATGGAGAATTGCTCCCTTCCAACAATACCCGCAGGACTGGGGTCTTAAGAGATGAAACAAATGACACGTGCATCAGTAGGGGAAAACAAAATAACATTTAAGTCTATATTACAGTATATTTATCACAATACAAACCAGCTTTGCCTAACTACAGAAGTAGGCCTGACTAGAGCTGATTTTTATTTTGATTAAAGGTGTACAGAGGTGTATTGAAATTTGAGATGAAACAAACTGACTGAGACTTCCATTTTTTATTTGTATAAATTCTCTGGACTGTGGATTTTACTGTGTTTTTTTTTTCTTTCAACTTGTTAGCTGTTTGATTTTTGCATGGAAAATCTGGATATTTGAACTGGTCAAATTTTCTGTTTTCAAGATGTTTTCTTTTTAAAAATCAGTTTATTTCAAAGGAAGGAAGCAAGAGCGGGATAAATTAACCGTACCTCATTTCTGTGGTAGATTGTAATGAATTCTGAAAAAGCAGACATAGTGTTATCACATCATAGGCAAAAAGAAATGTATCCTAAAACTTGTAGCACACCTCATTTATTTGCTTACTTTCCCTATATATATTTATTTATTCCTAAAATGTTCCTTAACCGAGTAGAAGTCATTAGTTTGTCATCTAGATATTGGCTACTGTAACTTAAGGGTGAATTCATGGAAGAGATCAGTTTGTGTGCTCTGTTTATGATATCAGACAGTTGCATTTATAAATCAAAGACTTATTTAAAAGTAGTATTATTAAGGAAATCTATGACAAGAATTCTCACAGGAGAATATTGGGCTGTGAGGTGAAGCAAGCTTCCAACATCTTCTCTTAGAATGAGTCCATTAATGAAACTCTGCTGTAACATCTGAGCAAACTTGCTTCTAGGAATGACAGAGTATTGCCTATTTTTCAGTCTTTGTTTGCCGTAAATTACGGTGGGTCTTCCTGTTTTTATCAGGATATTTTTGTTATTTACAAGTGGGTGGTTTATGATATGTTTTGATATCAGGTAATTGAAATGTGTAATATATTTAGCTGGTAGAATTCTTGTTTTCCCATTTGCACTATGAAGTTGTATCTAGTCGTAAGAAGCTGTTCACTGGAAAATGATGTATATGGCTTAGGTTTTAGTGATGTCTGCAACTGGGAAAGTCCAATTAAAAAAAAAATTGGCTTATATCCTTTTTTGGTTTTACACCTTTTTAAAAGAAATCTAATTAGAAACACAAAATATTATGGAAAATGGTCAACTTGAGCTTCCATTAGAAGTACTGTTCTGTTCCAAATTTTCATTAGTTGTAGTGCAGTTATGAGGAAGGTAGCAACATTTTCTCTGCAATTATGCATTTGAGTTACTGAATGATATTGAAAAATATAAGGTCATATGAAATTGAGACTACAACTGTTCATTAAAAGGGAAGACTGCAAACAGTTCTTCTGCTAATGCAGCAACTAGTGCATTTAAAAAAATATTTAAAGAGTATGTGCTTTCTTCTGTTAGTATGTTTTGTCCTTTTTTTTTTTTTAACCCCCTCTTCAGGTCAGTCTTCACTATTTCCAATGGAAGACGGGTTCTTGGATGATGGACGTGGGGATCAGACTCTTCACAGTGGTTTAGGATCACCTCACTGCTTCTCCCATCAGAATGGAGAACGAGTGGAACGATATTCTCGTAAAGTCTTTGTTGGCGGACTGCCACCAGATATTGATGAAGGTACAGCCAGAAAATATCATCCAGAAAACCTCCTTCTGCCTTAAAACTGTGGTGTGAAACCTTTTGTCTGTTAGCTAATGAATGATTGTTTTCTAGACTCTACAGAAAGGCTTTGATATGCACATAGCTCTTTGCACGTTACCACTTTCAGTCCATGGCAAATGTGAGATAATTCAAACTAGTTTAGGCTATAGCATTGTTCTACCACTGAAGAACAAAATTGTGTTACCACACATTTGACTGACAAAAATAAACAACCAAAAATAAACAAGTAAATATCACCTGTTGAAACTCATAAATACATTGCAATAATTTTATAGGCACCAGAAGCCCGTAGTAGGAAAAGCATTACTAATGGTTTTATAAAGTTTGTATAGCATGGAAAGTGGCAGCTCTTTATTGGGATGCTCACGTGTAGTTCTTAGGGGCTGTTTCCAGCAGTGATTATGTCCTGTGGTGCTTCCAGTGTGTGCATGGTGAGGACTCAAGACAGGAATCAATCTGGGCAGAGGCATCTGCATACAGTGAGGAACCAGCAATTTGTGATGGATGCATCATGCAGACAAAATTGACAGAATAATGCAGCTATTTAAAAAAAAATACATTTATATCATGTACAAATGTTGTGAAGCTCCACTTCATCAGAGTTCTGTATTGCATATGGATGAGTGCGCTGGGATAGCAGTTAAAAGAACTACAGCAACTGTAAATCTGAAAAGTTGTTTTTTCTTAATCACGGAATCATTTTAATACCCACTGTTTATATCAGGGAGAGCGATTGTAATGCACTGCAGTGCGTGCTACTGTGACGTGACAGCTGACTTCCATGTCAAACACTGGAGTTAGTTTATTATTAAAAGGTCAAATATAACATGGTGTTTACAAAAGGAAAAACGATCTTCTGGTCTCTCTATGTTGTTGTTGGGGTTTTGGTTTTTTTAGCTTTATCACATTTTTGATTTTAAAAGCAGATGAGCATGTGGACCCTAGTTAATGAAGCATGGGACCTTTCCTAAACCTGTGCTAGGAGGGGAGCTTGAATTCTTCAGAGTTGCTTCTGTCTGCACTCATCCTGTTAAATGCACATTTCACATTCACAAGTGTGAATTACAATAAAGAGTGTATGATTTAAAACCTACATCACAGATGAGTTTTTGAGGTTTTTCTGATCCTGTTTCTAGAAAGCATCCTTTAAAATTGAATTCCTGTTAAGTGCTGTTGTGAACAGAGGTCTGTTTTAAGAATAGATATGTATTAAATATTGTTCTCCTTGGATTATATCTTCATCAGCACGTAAGCTTGACACACAATCATTGCTGTGTACATTCCTGGTGATCTGTGGTGCACAGAGAAGCTGTCAGTACAGTGGATTTTCAGTTGCTGTTTCATTAGCAATGTCATCAAAGAGTGTAAACAAACTGAAAAAGACATAATTAGTAACACTTTTCAGATTTCTGACCAATTTTGAGGATGGGAAAAACCCTCTAAATTGTGCAATAGGAACCTCCAACAGCGTGCTAGTATGGAAAGCATAAAGAGAATACAGCTGAGCAGTGTGACAATTTAGATGAAACTCCAGCAATGTAAGCTTTTTGTTTCAGTTTTTTAAATGAAAAATTATTGTCCAGAGAAGTGTAACTAGCAATGGTTCAAGGGTGTTTGTGGAGAAGGAAAAGGGAAAACTCAATTTCAAGAACAGAGGTGCAACCAGAAGACTTCCACGGGATAAGCACATGCGAATTTATACCAGTAATTTGAGGTCAAAGGCAGAATTGAAATAGATGCAAGAATTGCTCCTTGATGCAGTAATATGTTCGTGCCATCTTTCCTATCAAATGACATGACTGTGTCCTGCAAATTTACTCTGTGTTTGTTTGAGGTCAAGCTCAGATAGCATTTGCACATGTGGCGCCGGTGTGATATGAACAGGCATGGTTGGGTCTTGTGATAGTCCCTTCATTTTTTTTCCTAGTCTTTCTGCAATTACAAGGCACATCAGCAGAGCTGATTGCTTACTAGCAAGTCAGCAAATTGTCTCTCAGCTCTTTGTGGGAGAACAGTTGAAGCTGGGTTATGATAGCTGTACAGATGCAGTGACTCTATTCCTGTGAATGAGTGGATTACAAGCTTTTATTAATAATCCTCGGTAGAAAGAAAAGCTTGATCTTTGACCTGTCTTGTTTTGTAATATGTGTTCCAACTTGCCATAAAGATGCCCCATCAGCTAGTAAGCATTGCTGTGAGCTGCTGAACTTTTAGGATCACAGAATGTTTGCAGATGAATCTACCTGAAATCAGTGTTTTTCAGATGTCTTCCATTCAATTTATTTTAATGTCAATTGATGGCTTTTTCTCTTTACAGATGAGATCACTGCTAGTTTTCGTCGCTTTGGGCCTTTGATTGTAGACTGGCCGCACAAGGCAGAGAGCAAATCTTATTTTCCTCCTAAAGGTAAATGATAACCAATAACGTGTGAGCATTTTAGAATCTTACTTCTTGATAAAACCCCATTTTAGACAAGGTTTTTGTGACAATGACCCAGTGCTTAGGGGGAAAAGAATTGAATCTTCAGGATTCTTATAAACTGATGGAATTTGGAATGTGGCTTTGCAATTTTCTGCACTAAAGGAATTCTTCCTTAAATTCCTGTTTTTACTTTATTCCATTTTCCTATTTCTCACCATGTTGTTCTTAATTTTTGCAATAATAGTCAAGACTGGTCACATTTAAAGGGACTAAATGCCCTCCACAGAAGCTGGGAAGGATTTGTGCCTTAAATTAACAACCATCCTGGCAGGTTTGCCTCTACAGCTGTGGCTTTTGTTCAGTTCATACTGCTGGCTTAGCCTTTTCAAAGGAAATGGGGAGAAAGTGTGCTGATGAGCAAGCTCCCGGCCTTCCTTCATGTCTCTGCGGAGGACTTGCGGGAGGCTGAGTCGGAAATGCGTGAGAGCATCTTAAAAGTTTATCCCTTACTCTATGGTAGCGTGATGACATGGTGCCACTCATAATTCTGGGTTAAATTATTATCCTATAGGCAAATAGACAAAAGAAGTAATGTGTTTTCTCTTCTGTAGGATATGCATTTTTGCTGTTTCAAGATGAAAGCTCTGTACAGGCACTGATTGATGCATGTATTGAAGAAGATGGAAAGCTCTATCTTTGTGTGTCCAGCCCCACTATCAAAGACAAACCAGTAGGTAGAATTGTCAGAGCCTACAGAATTCCTGTATGATAACCAGAAATTGTTCTCTTCAGATGCCTTTTTTCCTTTTTTCTTTCTTCAGAATGCTAATGTTCAAATTTCTTCAAAGTGTCAAATTAAGTTCTCAAAGAGAAGACCAACTTACTTACTTTAAACTAGACATTATGAACTTTTTTAGTCTAGTTACAATTCATATTTTTACTAGAAAAAGGTTTGCTAAATTTCACCGTTGCTTATGTAAGAAATACATTTCCAGACAGGTACTTTATGCTTTTTATTGATTAAAATATAGAATTTGTATTGCCTGAGTGTGGCATGTAACATATTTTGACAGAAACAAATTAAATCCAAAAAATCACAATGTGGCATTGAGCTGTAAATTACTAGTACAGATGGTTTGAGGGCTGATGCGAGCCTGTTAATAGTTGGAGAGACTTCTGCTCTATGCCTGTGCCTCAAATTTGGCCAGCTGTAGACAAATACTAAGCAGCTAGTTTTGCATAGTAAATAAACACGCAACTTTGTGCACTGGAGCCTGTTGTGTCAAGATAAGGCCAGCCTAGTGCTTGCAGGCCAAGTACTGTAGATATGTGTGTATGCACCAGTGTGGTTCACACAGCGCAGTTCAGCCACGGTTAACTAAATGTGTAAGTAGAGGGTGAGTTTTTTCCCAGAAATTCGGGTAACAAGGAAGTGGTGAAATTTCGTACGATCAAGTGGTCTGTCTTAACAGAACTTATTACCATTTCATTTTGAGAAATGATTGCTGAACAAGTAGAAAATGAGTTTAGAAAGTACAGCCATTTTAGAGGTTTTATTCTTTGTAGGATACTGTTTTAATTTATATTACTGAGATACTTTGAATTGTGAATGGTTAAAAAAAAAGGCTTTTTGTCCATAGGTTCAGATCCGGCCTTGGAACCTTAGTGATAGTGATTTTGTTATGGATGGTTCACAGCCTCTTGACCCACGAAAAACCATTTTTGTTGGTGGTGTTCCTCGGCCTTTACGAGCAGGTACACTGCGTGTTCCGCAGCACTGGGCATGTTGGATATGCAGTCTGGTGTGGGGAGCAATGGGGGAAACAAGTTATTTCAGCAAGGGAAGTATTAAGTGTTCTTGACACTTATAGTGGGGGACGTGAATACAAATGAACTGCTTCATCTGATGCTTTTAGAAAAAAACTGCTAAGTGTACACCACTGTTTCATTTTCCTTTCTGGTTTAGTGGAACTTGCAATGATAATGGATCGGCTGTATGGAGGGGTGTGCTATGCTGGAATTGACACAGACCCTGAGCTGAAGTACCCAAAAGGAGCTGGGCGGGTTGCGTTTTCTAATCAACAGAGTTACATAGCTGCTATCAGTGCTCGCTTTGTTCAGCTGCAGCATGGAGAGATAGATAAACGGGTAAGGTCTTCAAGCGTGTTCTATTTTTGTTCAGTGCTTTCTCTAGAAATGCTTTTCCATGTAAATGTGTGTCATTGTGAAGGCTGTAAATGTTATATCAGATTAATTGCATATTTAGGGATAGATTGTGCCACTTAGATACAACACAGAATAAAAATGAAGGAGTGGTACAGAGCTGTTGCTTCTGGAACGTGGGAGGCAACTGTGAAGCAGACTTTCTCAAATTGCTTAGCATAATAGGAAGCATGTCAGCTGCTTTGCCCTTTTATAAGAATATTGCACTCATCATATACTCCCACTGCAAGTATTTGCACTTGCAGTGTTTGTATAATGTCAGGGAGCAAGGTATCTGCCAAGGACGCAGTTCTTACTCCTGTTCTGCATCTTTTGAGCGAGTGGGCAGAATCTGGCCCTAGAGTTACACATTGTATTCAGGGTATTCCTAAAGAGCATCATAGCAATGCATTGTAAACTCATTTGTGTGCAGTACAGCCTCACAGTCATCCTCCACAACTTACATAAAGGCTGTGTGCCGTTATTTTATTTCTTTATTATTATAAATTAAAGGAATATGCCAAATAGATTTTTATTTTGCTTGCCTCTGCCCTCCTCATCTGTATAAAATGTGAGTTTGCCAATTAGAGTGATCTTTGGGCCACAGTTTTGAGAAATTTGGATCCTTACATCTACCATTCTGTCTAATTCATGCTTTGTTTTCGGATTTTTCTTACATGACTGTCATGATTGATCTTAATATTATAGTTACTCTAGAGGAGTATCCCCAAACTTGGCCAATTAGCTGATTAACATTTCAGTTCTGCTCTGGCTATACAGCTTGGGTAGAAGAACTGTAACAATGATTTGACTGTGGGTCTGTGAATTGGAACGTCTTTGTTCTAGTCTTGGCTCTGAAATAAGTTCTGTACAGCTTTGAACAAATAATTTGGGCCGCCCTTGTGCAACTTCTGCTTGCATAAGCAGACGCTTGGGTGAATAGGTCTGGTGGGACTACAAATTTGAGTAAGTACTTGTGAGCTCTAGCAAAGATTTTGCAATCTATTTCCCCTTCCTTCTCTCCTCCCATTCCTCATTTCCCCATTTTGTGTGTAGTTTAGAAGAAATGTAGGAAGGTAAGTGCTCAGAGGATTCACTTATAAGAAGGGCTGGGTGCATGAAATGTAAAAGTACAATGGTGGCAGTACTTTTTATTAATGAGGTACTGTTTATTAATAATTCTTCCAGGAAAGTTTTTCTGTAAAAATAAAATTTTGTAGCAAGAAGGGATTTCCTGTAAAATTAGGCAAGGAGGTGCTGCTGGAGGGTGTGCCCTTCAAAGAGATATGCAAGTTAAATGCTCAGTGGCCTGCAGCACCCATCACTGCAGAGCTTCTGATGAGTGCTGCCACCCTAAGCGTGCCTGATGAAGTTGCTGTAACGTAAGTTTTTTCTCTGTAGCTGGGAAGCCTCATTATACCCAGCACAAGTAACAATTGCAGGCCATATTTGGCACGTGCATTTCAGCACACACTGAATAAATGTGCTGAGGACTCTTGACTAACATCTATGGGTTGCAAACCTGCACAAAAACGAGTGCTGCAGTAACAGGCTAAAGCAGGCAGAAGTATAATTATCGGTGCTGTAGTTTGGCCTCTGAATATGTCTGAGTAGACATAATAGAGCAGTGAGTTGCCACGTTAAGGAGGCCTGCGTAGCGTATTTGTTGGTTCTCCTCTTAGCACTTGTAGAAGACAACACTTATCAATGAATACCTAACCTCAAACTACATAGGAAAATGAGGTGGTGAAGGTGAACGTGGTGTTAGGAATATGTGTCTGCTCTTTTACAAATTCATTCTTTCGTGTTTTCATGGAGGGGTGTTTTGAGAAGTGCAGCTGTAGCAATGGAAGAGCAGAATGAGGTAAAAAAGAAAGGCCCCTGTACTGTCTCCAAGGAGTTTATATGTGGTGTAAGCACAAATAACATCAAACAGCTGCAGTGCCCTGTCAGTACTGTGATAAGATTAGGTAAGTTTAAAAACACAGGAACTTGTGTATGTCCTCATTTGAATGAGCTGGCATACCTCTGAGGCTTGTGAGACACAGAAAGGAGCATCCCTAAGCCAGATGCAGAGATAACAGGGTAGCAGTAGAGACACCAGTCGCTGTCAGGCTATTTGGAAATGTTTGTGAAAACACCTAATTAAATGAGCTTCAGAGAAGGCTCACAACCACTTCTAGAACAGGAACCTGCGCCTAGACTTTTTTAACACAAAGTTTTGTCTCGCACTTCTGATGTCACATGGACATTACTCCAGTCTTCAAAAAGGGCAAGAAGGAAGATCCAGCAAACTACAGACCAGTCAGCCTCACCTCCATCCCTGGAAAAATGATGGAGTGGCTCATTCTGGAGGTCATCTCTAAGCACATGGAAGAGAAGGTTATCAGGAGTAGTCAGCGTGGATTTACCAAGGGGAAATCATGCTTGACTAATCTGATAGCATTCTACGATGTCGTGACTGAATGGGTAGATGCAGGGAGACCAGTGGATGTAATCTACCTTGACTTTAGCAAGGCGTTTGGCACAGTTTCCCATAACATCCTCGTGAGCAAGCTCAGGAAGTGTGAGGTAGAAGAACAGACAGTGAGATGGATTAAGAACTGGCTACATGATAGAGCCCAAAGAGTGGTGATCCATAGTGCCAAGTCTGGCTGGAGATCTGTAACTAGTGGAGTCCCCCAGGGATCAGTGCTGGGTCCAGTCCTGTTCAACATCT